>BLKR01009326.1:112603-131409 GCA_011170035.1 Teleogryllus occipitalis
ATCATGATGTATATGGTCGTCTCTCGCCATCTAGTGGAGTTACAACAAAATTAACATCACATAAACATTCTGGATGAAAAAAATCAACAATGTGCCACCTTTCATGGTCACGGTGTCGGAGTTAACCTCTCTTATATATACCAACATTCATTATATATATGCTGGGTTTCCCTTCGCGTAATTACACTCCAACAGTGGGGTGCTGCTCCGGCATTCGCCTGGTATTGATCGGAGAAACCATGGGAAACTTCTGATTAGAGCGAACTGCCGCCAGAATTCTCTTCGAAACAGGAGTTGAATGCGACCTAACTTTTCTAATCTTGGGTTGAAAATTGGCTATAGGATGTCTCGGTCCGAGTCGCTACAGTGGCAATAGCTTTTGCGAAGAGCCATCTCAGCCGGTGAAAGCAAAGGCAAATTAAACGAATAAAACAATATTTAAAAAAATAAGTTAACTATCAGTACTGACCGATAGAAGTCGCTAGAAAAAGTGAGGACTTTTGCATTTTCCTTGTTCGTTGAATTTTCCTTGTTCCTTAAAGACGAGACACCGTGGCGTCGTTGTTCAAACGGTTCATAGGTTCACGAACACGCATTTCCTGGTGCGCAAAGGAAAGTCTGCGCACCTCGTGAGTGACTTCAGACAGCACTGAAAGAGTGGGCATGTTTTAAAAACAATTGTGGAAACATTTCTTTTTAATTTTACTGAGGAAAACTCGCATATAATTCTTACTCATTTAATTCATTTATTATTATGTTCATTAATTCAAAACTTTTTTTTTTTGGTTATTTAAGGTCGCATCAACATCTTAGGTCATTAGCGACCACTATTGCTGTTAACGGTATGGTAACTATGTGGATGAAACGATATGGTGATTGATGATAAGGGGTGAAAGGACGAACACAAATACAACCATGCCCGAGGCGGGACTCGAACCCGCGACCCTTCGGTCCGAGATCACTACGACACTACTGCCTTAGCGATCTCGGCGACCGGGCCGGCAATTCAAAACTTGTTTAATTTATTTATAGCAATAACCAATTAATGTATTGCTTTCGACTTGTATATTTTTATAAACAATTTAAAAATAAAATAATTTTAGAAATCTTGTACACTGAAAACTACTCTTGCTTCTACTTTTTCTAGTATAAATAGTTCAAATTTAAAAAGAGATGTTAACTCTATTACGTCTTTAAAATGGTATATTAATTTTTTATTAGTATTAAAATAAATTCACATATAATACACGATTTTTAAACATATTTACAATTGTTTGAAAATGTGTTTCTATCTGATACATTGGGTGCCTTCTGTGACTCCCCTTGACACACCGCTCGTAAGCCCGGAGCCCATAGGCAGAACCAGCAGGACATACTCTTCTCAGGTGTGGAGAAAGGTGGGGAAAAAAAGGTACTGAATAATCAACTGGTAATGTGAAGTTTTAACTCATTTAATTAAATATATGTTCAGAAGTTAAATATAATTTCATAAACATTAATATACTTACATATTATTTCTTCTACTAAATTGCATATATTTTGCAAATATATCTAATCTACTCTACTCAGCTCAGCTGAGCTCATTGTAAACAGAAGCAGTGAGCAGTTCACTGGGGCAGGGAATCTATACACATACGGTTCTATCAAACTGCGATGTCTGAAAATGAGTGTATTAAGAGCAAGTGATATGTATATATACAGGCTAGTATATGGAAGCTTGGCATCTCACATGCACCAAAAAGTCATGGAAATTATTTAAGCAATGTAACAAAAACCTTTTATTGAGATTTCTTCAGAAATAATAAATAGATTTGTATTTATTTATTTTTTTAATGTTCAACATTACATTTTTTAATGTTTAATATTCAAAATTAAATAATATGTTAATATTCTCTTAAGAATAGAGTATTCAATAATTACCATACCTTCTGCCAGTCCTGCTTGTAGACCGCTTCTCTTTGGAAGTTAGTATAGTTGGCATGTTCTTAAAAATAATGATTAGAACCTGGATTTAAATGCAGAAAAATTTCTAAAATTCATCTACATGAGCACAAATGTTTTAATAAAAAGGAATGCAATATGCTTAAAAATGTTAATTGGGATATTGACTGTATTGGATGTTTGAATCTTCTTTCAAGAAAGGTTTGGTACACAAGTTTCGAAAATAATTATCATTGTAGAAATCACGACCGTTAATAAGTGGTAGGATAATGGATCACGGGATCGGTCAATTAATGAATTACATTAGTTTGCCAACGTTTCGGAATATTTAATTCCTTCATTATGTTTATGTTATGTTATGTTAACATTATGTCTGACCAGTATATGTATTAGTAAGTCCTGATGAAGGAATTAAATATTCCGAAACGTTGGCAAACTAATGTAATTCATTAATTGACCGATCCCGTGATCCATTATCCTACTACGAAAACAATTATATTATTGTAAAAGTAGTTGTTGAACACAAAATTAAAAAAACTAATTTAATTAACTGGACATGTGAAATGCTATGCTGTTTATTCATTAAGACCTAATAATATATGGAGGTGAATCAGCAAGGATGACTCAGCTGTCATTGCAATGCCTCTGACTCGGAGGTCCTGACGGTGTCAGAATTTTCGTCACTAGCTAGGTAGTGAGGTTGAGTTCAACCACTGTCTGGAGGAGAATTCTAGCAGCTCTAATCAACAGTTTTCCATGGTTTCTCTCATCAATACCAGGCGAATGCTGGAGCAGTACCCTAACAAACTGACCATGAACTGCGAGTGATCTTTCCCTCCTCTTCCTTGTCCTATCCTCACCCCTTACTTAAACTTACCTTCACATGCACTACACTACCTACATGTACTACCTACACTACACTACCTACATGTCAGGAGACCAGTCAGGAGCTTAGAGCTTGGATGAGGCGGTTGAGGAAAATCTCTGCAAGGCTATGCAGGTCTGCCCAAGATCTCGCCATCCAGCCAGGGAAGATCACTGCCAACTCCCATGACAAACACGCTCTACACTTCCAGGACTAAGGAGTTTAGCAGTTGATGTGCTTGAATCAATCAACCAACCATCTGCTGTAAAATAAGTGTTTGTTCTTTGAACATTAAAATATCTTTGACATGCATCTGTTGACATGATGACTTGAATATCTTGGACATTCATCAGTTAAAACCTTTTGGAAACTAAAGTAAATCGACCTCTTTACTGAATCAATTCTGGCAGTGTGCTTCTTGATATGTGGAAACTATGAATCACAGATGTTAACCAATTCCAAGGAGCACTTACATTTTTTCTTCAAAAGAATATCTCTTCTTTCTTGTTTCTATTATTCTCTGACATATTTTAACTCGTTTTATCAGAGACAAACATAAATTTTGACAATACAAAAATTCTTAAATATTACCTATTTTTTCCTTATTTATTTTTTTGGAACTTATCTAATATACAGGAATATGCAGAAATCTTCAAATAAGCAAAAATACACGAAATAAAATTTGACATGAAATCACTAATTGGACTTATTTGTTCAGAAATTTGATGGTTTTCCAAGTAACAGTACAAAAGATTAGCATTTGCATACAGAACCAGGCTCTGATCATGACTATCACTTTTTTAGAGTATGCAGTGAATGGAGATGTACTGCCTGAAAATGCTCGTGGAGCATTCAATAACACCTCTGGTCAGTAGTGAACTCAGAAGTGGATGAAGCAAGTATTAAAAGAAAGGAGGGAGGGAGGTTCCCAGTTGGAATATTCACACGTCCTGAAAAAATTCATTCAAGAGAAATGTAAATTTCTTCTTGAAATGCCACCTGCTCGGGCTTAATGGAAATACTGCTTTCAAATGTGATTTGATCCACTTGTGATAATTATATTGAATAAATATAGTAGAACTAAAAAATAATTTTTTTTAAAAGTTGAATCTAAGAGAAAGCCATGGTTTCCCACTGAAACTACCATTGTCTAAAAATGTAAATGAGCTGTACCTATTAAATATTTGTTGAGTGAAAAATGTAGGAAGAAAAGTAACTATAAATAAATACATGCATGGTTCACCTTTGTGTCAGTTATTAGCTCGAACAATTACTAGCAATTATTAGCTCGAATATGTTTCCCATAACAATTGCCAACTACTCTTGCCACCCAATAGCAATTCAGTAGGATAATGGTTATAAGTGAGGATTGAACCATTCAAAGAAATCTTCCTGGTGGAGAGAGTCAATTCTTTGAAGAGAGTTCAAACATCTTGTATAACTACATTTATAAGTAAATATTTTATGAAGAAATTAAAATAACAATTTTAATTTTTCAACTCTGTTGATTATAAAGTGGTTTATATTACTTTGTTACAATATATATCTGAGGTTTTACTTTAAGTAATGGAGGGCTTCCAAACATGCACTTTTGAGCCTGCCTATCATCAAATGCTGTTGGGTAAATATGAAGAGACACGTGATGTGAAAACCTGAATATGCACCTGAATCCAAGAGAGAATAATAGGGAAAACTGGAAAATACAAAAATGAGAGAGAGATTTAGAGGACAGGTGAAAATGGAGGAGGGATAGAGAAAAATTTATCTACCAATTATATTTATCTAAATGCAGTATTAAAAACACCTTGGTGATATACTGCAAATATACCACAGATTCTCTCACCTTTATTTTAATTAGAGCTTAGTTAGAATTAATGTGGTAGGAAACTCTACATTAAAATAATTTCTTGCAAATTAGAAGTAGTACCCAAAGTAGCATTTGTGGTTTCAAATTTTGATGAGTCAATGGCTGTTTTGATGACATATAATATTATAAAAAGATGTGTTTATATGAAATCCTTGATCTGTTGTTGTCATGTACTAGAAACTATGACTAATGAACTGTGAATTTGCAAAAACCTTATGTAAAATAAATAATTATGAAAATTCTTTGATGGATATATTTTAAAAATAATTTTTTACCTCTCTAATGATATGTATTTCTATCATTTAATAATAATAATAATAATAATAATAATAATAATAATAATAATAATAATAATAATGATAATAATGATAATAATAATGATAATATTGTTATTTTATTGCTTATAGACTTACAAATAGTATCAAGCAAAGTCTGTCTAGAAATTATTTAAAATTACAGTAAGTTAATTATGTTTTTTTACTACATTCAGTTACAGAAATAAATTAATAAATTTATATTATCTTGATAAATTATATGCTAAAATATATATAATTTACTTGATAAAATACAAATAGTTTACTTGATAACTTACATGATAAATAAAGCATGCAAGTGCTCACACAAACATTAATACAATTACATATTAATTATACAAAGTCACATTATTAAATTAAGAATAACCTTAATAATGCACTGTATTAAGAAACTAGCAGATTATGATACAGTGAAAAAACAATAACTTACAATTAGTGTAATGCACATTATCCTACAATAATAGTTTAATAAACTTACAATAACTTGAATATATTAGGTGTTAATAATAATTGTAAGTGCTTACAATATCCTGACATATAATTACAATACAATTAAAATATTTACTATATTATTAAATAGTACATTGTCTTATTGATACTGATTGACTGGTACACAGCAGTCACTCTTGTAGCAGTACATGGCTTTTAATTCCAGAAAAGTTAAAGCAGTTCAGATATCTTATGTAGACATGCACTAATAAAATGGCATTTATGCAATGTTTTGAAATATTTATCATTAGCTAATTTTATGGTGACTGAGAGATTATTAAAAAGCTGAGCTGCAATGCAATAAGGATCTTTATTAGTTGAAGACTTGCTGGTGAATATCCTGTGATAGTCCCTATGTCCTCTAGTATGATAGTTATGTACCTCTTTATTCCTCACAAAATATCGATTCTGATTATTTCTCAATAGTAGTATTACTTTGTAAGAGTAGAGTGCTTCAACAGTCAGTAATTCATATTTAATAAAGAAATCTTTACAGGACTGTCTTGGATTGAGTTTGAAAATAATTCTGATACATTTCTTTTGTAGGACCATTAATCTATCCATATTTTTTTGTATTGTCCTCCCCATATTTCAGTACTATATTGAAGTTGTGAGAAGATTATGCCATAATGAATTGACAGTGACTCTGTTTCCAGGTATCTGAAAAAGTATCTCAAGAGGAATACTTTGGAGTTTATTTTATTACAAAGTGTATCAACTTGTTTGTTGTAAGTTAAGTTCCTAAAAACTTATGGCAATCAGTTTGATTCACTGATTCATTGTCTACTTCCACTTTTATGTTTTGGTGTTGGTAACTGTCATGAATCTTGATATTGATTAATACAGTTTTATCAACATTTAATTTCAATTCATTTATGGACAGATAACATTAAATTGATTTTATTGATTCAGACAGATTAGTTTCTAGATGACAAAGATTTTGCCCACTTCTTATTAATGTCATATCATCTGCATAGGAAATTACAGAGAAATCAGAAGAGATTGGAATATCATTAACATATATTAGAAATAACGAAGGTCCAAGCCCAGATCCTTGTGGGACACCTGTGGTAATTGAATCAAAATATGATTTAACTTTTGATAAGAAATTTTCAGATTGCCAGAAGATCTCTGTACATTTCTATCGTGCACTTACACATCACTGAAAGGATGTACAGATTACTACAAAATACATTTACCAAAACTCTGTATATGAATCTTCCTTCACTTTCTGATTTTTACTGTCTTTCACCTCACATGTATCTATGTCATTTTACACAGTCCCCATTTCATCCATCATCTCCCTCACTATTCCCCCATGTCTCATGCACACTCGCTCTTTTCAGTTCCCCTGTGTACTTCTTCTACTCATATTTTCCAGAATTTTCATGGTTCTTGGCATTAAGTTTTTGCAAATTTTAAACAGAAGAATGAAGATTGAGATGAGATTTGTTAAGGATTGAATCAATTGAATTAAAATGATAAGACATGTTTTTAAGAAAGTAGTGTTTTCCAAGTAGTTGATAGCAGAAAAATTTCCTTTTGAGTGAATTAATTGTATTCTGAAAAATGGAGCATAAATGTAGTTCTTAATATATCCACAAAGTTTCATAAATGTCTTTTGTTTGATTACAGTTTGCAATGGATGCAAATTTTTAGATGATGATGATGATGATTTCATCTAAATCCAGCATTTTGCAAAGGTCTCAAGTTGCAGCTCTGTCGGATTAATTGCTGTATAACAGAAGATCATCTCAAGAGAAGATATAGACATTATCTGAACATGTAGTCTAATCTAGCTCACTTTCATTAAGTAGAGCAATGGTTTGAATATTTAAAGTACACATTTATTCAATTGTGTATAAAAACAAAAGTTTCTGAATGAAATATTTTCAGGATTTTTCGTGTATTTAATGCAACAATTAATATTTTATTAAAAATCCCAATATCTCTGAGGCACATTTCTGATATGCATATTTCAGTGTGTGTTTTTTTCCTTTTTTTTTTTTTAGAAAAAAATTGATAAAATGTGTACAGCATTTTTGACATTCTGGATTTCATGTTCAAGATTCCATATGTATTCTTCACTTTCTTAAGGTGAATTACTGAGTTTAATTTATTGGTTGGGGTTTCTCCAGGTATATTGGGCTTAGTTTTCTTTGTGGTAAAGAAGAGCAATTTAAAATAAATTGATGTTTGATCAATATTTTTATTTAGATTTTGAATATACCGTAGTAGAAAATTATACAAATGACATCTAGTGAAAATTAATGAAAATTTAACTACTTGATTTAGAATATTTGAGATTTGGTTTGCTTGGATTAAAGTCTTCATAACAGGTTACACAACTTAGCTTTGACTTTTGTACTTAATTTTGAGGACAGTTTAGATATTATTTTAAAAGTCATTTTATATAACTAAGTGATGAGCTTGTTCATCAACCCCAAATTTCTTTTGTATTCAATATATTCTTGAAATCTTGAAATAAATATTTCATAACTAATTTATGTATTATTTTGCTCCCCTTTGGGCTTATGTTTCATTTTTCTTTCTTCATTCCTATATCCATTATTAGACCCTAAATATCAAATATTCATGAAGCCTTTCCTTCTCTTAGATCATCTTCCATTTCTCATTCCTTTACCATGAATATTACTATCCTGCATTGTGAGTTGCACACTAACAGGGGGGTTTATAGTTACAGACCCTCTTTCAGAAGAAAATGACATGTCCATACATATTCACTAATTTAGATTTTACTAATTACCCCTCTTATCTTGAAAAATCCTTGTGCTGCAGTTCATAGTTGACATTTTTTTATTCATGTCTGTAACAGAATGGCCTTTGATTGTTTGCTTTCATAGTTATTCCTTTTATTGCAGATACTTTTAACACACTAACAACATAATTATTCATTCCTTATCCAATTATTTATCTTCATCAATGACATAAGAAATATAAGACACTATCTCCAAAAACTACTACACACAATGATAATCATGAACTGTTCATATTAAAACAGGAATTATTAAAGTTTCATAGTTCAGGGAATGTGATGAACAAATTATAAATTTCACCTATCTTTGTACTTATCCTAACAGATTTCTTGAAGTTAGATCAATATAACTATCAATTAGCTAAGATGTAATCAGCACTCAGTTATTGTAAACAATAGGATTTAGTTTAAGTAAACAAAGGAATAATGGTTTTAAGGTACTTTTGCATTTTGAATGGGCAATTGTATATACCACTGAACATTATTATTGGCAGATTTACCATTTTCAAGGTCCCAAGTGAAAATATTTTTGAGGCCTCCCATTTTTACTACCAACAATAACATTTTTGGGATTGAAAATTTTAAGCTTTTCACTCAAAATTAATAAAAGATTTAAAATAAACATTTAAATAATAATTATATTCAAATTTGAAATTTAAACATTGATAAAAATTGTCTATAATATAATATCTACATGTCAAACTAGCTGCAATATAAAATCAACATTATAATAATCATGAATAGAGAGAAAACAGACTAAAAATGCTGTTTCCACAAATTTTTGTTCACAAAATCAGAAATCATATCATTGAAAGATAAATCCTCAGAACTTTTCATTTTCACTGAACATTATTATTAGTGAATTAAATTTGTCTCGGCTCATAGTAGCTCAAAACTGGATTATAACCCGTTTAAGTTTACTAAATGATCTTTCACCTTTATAATTTGTAATCATTAAAGTTAAAACAAAATTTGAAAGGCAACCTTAACATATTAACATGTCATTCAAACCTCAATATTGATTATGTGAAAAGAGATCGTTCGGATCAGCCAATCTGAACTCTGTGACAAATTTTGGTGTGCTGATTTTTGTCATGCATTCTACAAGTTCAAAACGTAATACATGAAATGCCTGTCTTGAATGAAAATGCCAGTCTTAGAATAGATATTTTTAACTCCAATGGTGTGTATATCAAAATTATTTAATTTTTATTTCTTTATGAGAACTAATTATAAATTTGTATGGTTTTTTACATAAAAATATTTAAGAAATTTTCAATTTTGTTTCATAATCTTTTAGGCCTCTTGGACTCTATGGCATCAAGCTGTAGCTTATTTAGCTTAACAGTAAATTCACCACTGATTAACATATGCAATTAGCTGATGTTAAAGTAACTACATTTCTTGGTTTCTCAATTCAATCAAATCTTAAACAGCCTATATAATATATTGCACACCAAATTATGTTCATTAGCTTACTCATTAAGAATTCTTTCAAATTCAGTGACTCTTCATACAGCTGGTTGAGAGTATTTTGTGAATGTACAATTATGTGAATGTGTATTATATGCTATTATTGAATTTATATTTTGTGAATATACTTATCTTGACATATATTGCCAATGGACATTAAACAATGAAACTCAATGCACATGATTAAATACCAAGAAAAATCTTTCTGATGCATCACTGTTTCTAAACCATTTGAGACTATACTGACCATCAAATATGAAAATAATACTTATTTTAATAAAGATATAAATTTATTAGTTAATACAATGGTGTAAGAATAAAGGTGAGATGAATCCTGAACAAAATTTCGTTCTCTTCTGTGCACGACGTCACAATGGATGCTCGCCTGCTTGGCGCCCTTTTGGTGCCTGCTGAGCATTGCTGATAATGTGTGGTATGCACAGGGTGCATGCCGAACTTTTGTAATCACGATTTGGTGTGTGTTAGTTATTATAATAATAATAATAATAATAATAATAATAATAATAATAATAATAATAATAATAATAATAATAATAATAATAATAATAAATAATAATAATAATAATAATAATAATAATAATAATAATAATAATAATAATAATAAATAATAATAATAATAAAAAAATATATTTGTCACATAAATACAGCATAAGCCATGTATGACAAGTCAGGACATTATATGATCATACAATGTACAATGCAAATATTTCAAATATTAAATACAATACAGGTATAAAAATTGAATTCTGTTTTCATGCTAAATACAAATTCATTTTATAAATAGTAGGGTAAAACTAAAGTTGAAAAGCAAAAAAAAAATTTAAAAAAAAATAAAAAAAAAAAAAAAATTCTTCATGAGATGGATGTTTGGGCTGGATCTATCCTTTCGTATCCATCAATCAGCTGGGGGGGGGGGTCACGCAGCAGAATATGCAACAAAAAAAAATTATTATTTTTTTTTTAGTACTAGTTTATATTGATGTTGATATGTGTTTATGGTGTAGGTATTCCTTTGTACTGTAGAATGTATGGTTTAACAGGAAAGCTTTCAGTTTATTTTTGAATGTGTGTATTGAGTTTAAGCTTTTAAATTCACTAGGGAGTTTGTTATGTAGTGTGATGCCTTCAAAAAGGGTACATTTTTGAAAGAGTGAAGTTTCACAGTGTGGGACATGCAGATTCCTGTTTTGTCGAGTATTATAGTTATGAACATCAGTATTTAGAGTAACAGAGTCCTTGTTTTCCATAAGCGTCTTCTTTGTGAAGATTAATATTTCAAATATGTATATTGCATGGGAGGGGTAGGATTTTTAATTTCTTGAAAAGTGGTTTGCAGGACTCATGTTTGTGAGTGCTTGTCATTGATCTCAGTATTCTTTTTTGGATGATAAAAGTGTGAATACTTTCTGGGGAGTTTCCCCAGAATATGATTCCGTATTTTAGATGCAAGTGGACATTTGCAAAATACACTGTTCGTAGTGTATCCAAGTTTGAATTTGACTTAAGGATGTAGATGGCATAGCATGACTTGGTAAGCTTGTTGTTTAGATCTGTGATGTGGGAATTCCATTTTAAATTGTCTTGAATTGTCTATCCAAGGAAAGTTGTTTTTTGGGCTATTTTTACAGGCTTTTCTTTAGAGAGTGGATTCCGAAAGTTTAGGGAGACAGTTTTACTGGTGTTTATGATGAGTTTGTTTTCCTGGATCCATTTTACTAGTGCTTCTAGAACTGTTTGTGCTTCTTTGTGTAGAGTTTGTTGGGTATTTGCTTTAATAATAATGTTAGTGTCATCTGCAAATAGGACCATTTTGCTCTTTTGTAGAGTCAGGGGCATGTCGTTGATGTACAAGAGAAATAGTATAGGGCCTAGGATTGATCCTTGTGGGACTCCATAATTTATCATTCTAGGTTGGGAAAAATGGCTTGAAATCTTTTTATCTCTAACATGCTTGATTGTGACTACTTGACAACGATTTGAAAGGTAAGATTTTACCCATTGATGTGCAATGCCTCTAATTCCCAAAGTTTCAAGTTTGAATAACAGTATGTCATGATCAATAATGTCAAATGCTTTTGATATAAACCGAATGGGAATTTCTTTCTGATCTAGAGCAAGAAGTATGTTATTTAGAAAGGTAAAGATAGCAGTGTCTGTTGATCTACCATTTCTGAATCCATGTTGAGCCTCTGTCAATATGTTATTTGAATTGAGAAAATGTTTGAGTCTATCATTAAAAAGTTTTTCTAGAATTTTTGAAAATCCAGATAGTAAGGATATTGGTCTGTAATTCATGAGATTGTGGGTGTTGCTTTTTTTGAATAGTGGCTTAACTTTTGCTTTTTTGTTTTGTAGGTGCTTTTTAGTGGCAGAATGTGAACATATCGTGACTTGATATTCTAAAATGATAGACAATGCCGTTGTGTACTGTTTTTACTTGCACAAACTGCAACAAAAAAACGGAGGGAACATTTAGAAACAAAGGGAGCAATTTAGAAGACTTTTTATTGTTAATGAAACACGAAGGATCAGAGCTGTCTGAATTGGAGAGATTGACAGTTATATCATTTGATGAAATGCACATTTCAAATAAAATCTGTATTGACAGAATTCTGCAACAAAAAGTTGGGCCACATAAAATTTGACAGGCAATTATGTGCAGAGGATTGGTAGGTAAATGGAAGCAACCAGTTTATTATGCTTTTGATACTTCTCTATCAAAATGTATAATTAGGAAGTTGTTAAGTGAACTTAACATGATAGGTTTTCTAGTTGTTACTATAACTAGTGATATGGTTCAAGAAATATGAAATTGTAGTCAGAATTAAATATAGAACATAATAAAAGTTCTTTCCCATGTCCAGACGGTTCTTCAAAACAAGGTACGTGTGTTTGCAAATGTTCCACACCTACTGAAATTTGTGAGAAATAATTTGCTTGATGAAGGATTTTTGGTGAATTGGAAACATATTGATAGATCGTGCTTTGAGAATTTGATTTCTTGTTTGAAATCTGATTTGAAATTGCTTTTAAAATTTCAAGGTACCATTTAGATATTAGAGGAACAGAACACCAAAAAGTAAAATCTGCTGCTTGACTTCTTTCAAACAAAGGGGCAAAACCAATTCAATTGTGTGGAATGAAAGGATATTTTGATGGCTTAAACTGGCAGGAAGTTTACTGAAATGATAAATGAATGGTTTGGTTTATTTAATTCAGAAAATAAATTTGAATAGCATCCTGGAATCAATGCTTTTGGAACAGATTTTAAGATTGAAAATGCTATACTTCAATCTGTTAATATTGTAATAAAGGACTTAAGAGTTGGATCTCATAAAAATATGATTCAATTTCAGAAGGGGATATTAGTCTCAAATAAACCTCTGATAAACTTATGCAATGACATTAAAGATAAATATCAAATAGAATTCATTTTAACTCGTTTAAATTAGGATGTACTGGAAAATTTATTTTCCTACATTCCGGGCATGGGTGCGGCAAATGATCATCCTTCAGCTTTGGATTTCACACACACACTCAAATGATACATTGTTGGTAAGCATTCTGCCAGTATTTTTACTCAAAACAGAAACAGAAGAAAGTATCAGTGAGAATTCATTGTTAAAAAAAACAACCCTGATTGAGTTGATGTCCTTGATCTTACAGCTGAATTACAGTATTTGTTACTAATAATAGTAATAACAATAATAGTATTTATTGAAATATGATTTAACAATATTGTTAACAATGCCTAATGCATTCAGTGAAGGAAATAGAATTTTGGCCAGGCATTCTCCTACATCAGTCCAGCTGCAATTTAAAATAGGAAGGACGGAATATGCCAGATCTATTTTCTTTGCTTCAGCTCGAAACATAAATAAGACAATAAAAAAGATTAAATCAATAAAATTGGCAAATCCTACATTAATGAAAAATAACTTTGTCTGCGGTCACACCCATTCCTAAAAACATGCCCCATTTATTACGAAAAAATAAAAAATACCTCCTACATTAAGTCATAAAGGTGAATTGAAGAATGAACTGATGAAGATACAGCTACAACAATTTTCAGCAGAACCTCTCAAACCTAATTCAGACGGGCTATGACATACGCCTACCCTGGCATACCCTGCGCTCGCCAAGTGCGAACATCCGAGATGACGTCACACATAGAGAAGGTGGGCCAAGAGCCTGTGCACCACTTCACCGTTATACTCATGCCATGGTTAATACCATTTTTATTGTACAATTCTAAAAGAAAATATTTATATCAGCTTCTCAGTCAATGACCCCATCTCAATCTGGATTTCTGTTCAGTTTCCCTTGATTCACTGAGTAAATGCTGAAATGGTTTCTTGCTTTTATGCTGGACAAATGAACTTCACCATCTGCACATGTTTTATTGAGCACACTGAAAGGAGTGTTATTTTGTAACCACTACTGTCAAACCAATTTTGTTGTCTCTTTGTTGATGCAGATGTAGTTTTCTATTACAACTGAGTGAATATTTCTAATTTTCAATCATGCAGTTTGGTAACTTTATTCATAATTCAGCTATGTATAGTATAAAAGACAGGGATTCTGGAGCTCAAGAACACATGTAAGGTAACAACAGGTAACATTGCCAGGGGTGAAACATTGCCACAACTTCAAAAAATTCAAGTAACGCAGTCTGTATCATAAATTTATTTGCTGGCTGTGTTCCCATAGTTAGCTACCTCTCTTAGAAACATTATATACAATCATTTGATTTATTGGGTTACAGTTGCAATCTAAAATGACTGCAAATAATTATGGTGTATTCTGACACAGCCAAATCTCGTAATTAAAACTTCGTTAATTTTGGGTTAATTGAATTGAAATAAACATTGTAGATAAGTAAAAATGTCATAGCCCAGACATGCTATGTCATAACTTAATAATTATTCATTATAAACAAACCAAAATGTATTAATAGCATATACCACTTACAGGATAACATACTGGCCATCTTGTTTTTCTCATATTTATATTCTTTGAGAAGAAGTTCTTACATTAAAACAATTGATGTTTGTGAGTTTATACATTATTACTAAAGCATATGACATATAAATTGTAGAATTGATTAATTACATTTAATACAAAATTACTTTTTTTATTGTGGCCATACTTGTACTGTAACATTTGAGAATCACATTATTAATTCACTTTGTCTTGGTTTTAGAGAGAATACCAAGTAGACAAATAAAAATTCCAATATCTAAAGTTTACTAACCTCTGATGTAGTTAAAATGCACCAGGCAATGGAAAATGTAAATAGTGGTAAATTAAGCAAGAAAAAGTACTGAACTGTATGAAATTAGCAAGTCCATTTTAAACGACATGGATGAGTGTGTTATGCCAAAAGATGATATTGTTGCTGAGCTTCCCTGATCAAATATAAAAAGGACATTTTCCCTTTTGCATTTTTTTTTTTTTTTTTTTGTTCTTTAAGGTCGCATCAACATCTTAGGTCATTAGCGACCACTATTGCTGTTAACGGTATGTAACTATGTGGATGAAACAATATGGTGATTGATGATAAGGGGTGAAAGGACGAACACAATACAACCATGCCCGAGGCGGGACTCGAACCCGCGACCCTTCGGTCCGAGATCACTACGACACTACTGCCTTAGCAATCTCGGCCACCGGGCCGGCCCTTTTGCATTTTATCACAATGTAAAACAGTTAATAAAACTTATTTTAGACTAAGTTCTCAAAGCGATATTTATCCCTGTTTAGTGTATTTAAACAGTCAAAAATCATAGAGTAATAAGCATAAAATGTTTTCTGCTGCATAATAATGTGTTTCTGGTAGCTATCCAACTCTCACATGTTTAAACATTGCCCAAGACTTGGAAATAAATAGAGTGGCAATGTTTGACCCCTGCAGAGAAACGTTGCCACATCGCTTGCTTTTAAAAAGATAATAAAAACTATTAAATTATGGAAGCTGTGACTTCAATATTTTGAAGAAACATTATACTATTGTGAAGGATTAAATTGTCAAAAAAATTATTTTGAAGATTGATGCAACAAATAATAGAACTTTAAAAGAAACAAAGATGTGGCAATATTACCCCCGTTACCTTACAGAATATAACCACTTTTCCAAACATCCTATACAGATTTGACTGTTTTCGATGATAAATAAATTAATTATAAATTAAGTCACACACAAAATGCAGTTGCTGTACTTCATATATGTGAACATTACATGTGAATATAAGTCCTGAGCTTATTAAAATATTGTTTTCCCAAAAGTAATTAAATTATGAAAATTGGACCAAGTTAATTCCAAAATTATATTGTTGCAGCATCAGCTGAGAACCACAAGCAATGAAAATAAAAATAAAAATTGAAATCAGGTAACTTTTTTGATAAAGAGTTAGGCCTATTTTGAAAACCTATACAGAGGATCTGTACATTGAAAGAACATATGGTATATTGAAGAAGATAAATATATACTTATGACATTTCATTGCAATTTTTCCTCAAAAAGTCAAAAAGATTCAAAATAAAAAAAACAAATCATGGATTACCAAAGGCATCAAAGTGTCATGGAAAAGGCAACATGTATAAAATACTAGCACAGAACAAATGTAACCCCAACTTCATTTCATACTACAAAACATATACTTCGATCCTAAAAAAACATAATCAAACAAGCAAAACTGAAGACAAATGATAAGTACATTGCAAATGCATGTAAGAAAACAAAAGCTAAGTGGGACATTATTAAAAACACTACAGCACCAACTAATAATAATAATTACAGAAAAAATAGAGCTCTACTACAAAAACCAAACTTTACAAGACCCACAAGAAGTTGCTGGCATATTCAATGAACACTTTTCACAAATTGGTAAAAAATTAATCTCTCAACATTCACTAAACACACCAACCAAACACTAATGTTACACAAATCATAAATTCCATATTTTTTATATGAAACCACCCCCTCTGAAATTTTTAAAATCTTTGGACAAATGAAGAATAAATTCTCAGCAGGCCTTGTCAACATTCCAGATTTTCTTATCAAACACAGTGCTTCATATATAGTGCAACCGCTCCCTCATATTTGCAATTACTCTCTAAGAACAGGCATATTCCCAGATGTATTCAAAATTCAATGATAGACTCAAACATTTTCTCAATGTAAATGATGTCCTTACAAATGCACAACATGGCTTCAGGGGTAATAGATCTACAGACACAACCATCGTCTCCTTTTTAAATGACATTCTTGTTGCTCTAAATCAGAAGGAAATTCCCATTGGCTTGTTCTTAGATATGACAAAAGCTTTGACATTATTAATCACCTAGTCTTTAACATACTATTAACAAAACTAGAAATGCTAGGCATGTGAGGCATTGCAGGCCAATAGATCACATCATATTTATCAAACCGTAGCCAAGTAGTTACCCTTCAGCACATTAAAAAAAAAAATCTCCTCATACTACTCCTGCCCTCAGATGTTAAATTGTGGAGTCCCACAAGAATCCATCCTAGGGCCAATACTATTCCTTATATACATAAATGACATGCCTCTGGCTTTAAGAAATAACAAAATAACATTGCTTGCAGATGACATAAACATAATCATCAAAGCAAAAACACAACATTCATTAGAGAAAGAAACTCAAAAATCCTTGCATGCACTGGTAAAATGGTTTCAAGACCACAAACTCATCATTAACACTAGCAAGATAGTCTCTCTAAATTTAATGAATCCCCGATCCAAAGAAAAGCTCTCATAGCATTTGCTCATAAATAATAATCCTGTAACAATACCTCATGAAACTACCTTCCTTGGTTCAACAATTCAAAAAAACCTAAAATGGAATAACCACATTTCAAATCTTTATAAGAAGCTCATCAAATCTTGCTATGCCCTATACACCCTCAGGTGAAGCTCCAACATTGAGATACTTCAGACAATGTATTTTGCAAATGTGCACCCACACTTGCAATATGGAATAATATTTTGGGTAAATGACACTAAAAGCTCTCTCACATTTATTATCCAAAAAAGAAAACTCAAACAATGACCAGCACTCATAAGCTGGAGTCTTGCAAACCCTTGTTCAATAAATTAAGGATTTTTCCACTGCCATGTGTGTATATATTTGAAATAGTGATCTTCACAAAGAAGATTCTCATGGAAAACAAAGACACTTTTACTCTAAATTCTGATGTACACAACTATAATACTCGTCAAAAGGATAACCTACATGTTCCCAATTCTGAAACAACACTTTATCAAAAAAGTACCTTAATAGAGGGCATTGCACTTTAGAACAAATTGAGCCATGATATTAAAGACACAAACTAATACATACACTTAACAGTAAATACATTTCATTAAATACATTAACAGTAAATGCATTAACAGTACTGAACTGTTAATTGTTAATGTAAGAGTTACCTGTTCATTAACAATACATGAACAGTAAATTGAAAGCTTTCCTGCTTAACAACATGTTCTACACTGTGAAGGAATATACAAATCACAACACAACTTCCCTTAATAAAACATAAATACATTTTTTATCCCATTTGACTTTCTGTTACATGTTGACTGTTCAAGCTGAAGCAAAGAAAAAGAACTGGTATATCCTGTCCTGCCTGTGTTAAATTGCAGTTGGACTGATATAGAAGGAGAATGCCAGACCAAAATTCTATTTCCTTCACTCTGAATTTGCTAGAGGCATTAAAGAATTTGCTAGAGGCATTAAACAATAATATTATTAAATTATTTTTAAATGAATAGTATTGTTATTACTATTATTATAATTATAATACCTGACTCATCATCCATGATTGAAATTTTATGTGACACAACAACAAATTTTATGTGACACAACAACACCAACACCAACACCACCACCAATCACAATCACAATCACAATCACAATCACAATCACAATCACAATCACAATCACAATCACAATCACAATCACAATCACAATCACAATCACAATCACAATCACAATCACAATCACAATCACAATCACAATCACAATCACAATCACAAT
>BLKR01009327.1:0-105000 GCA_011170035.1 Teleogryllus occipitalis
ATTCTAATTTATCCACTTTGGTTAGGTAAAGTCAAACATTACGACATTAGGTTCAGTGTCGTAATGAAGCTCTTTACCGCACCCAGTGCGGTAAAGTACTTCATTACGACACTCGTTTTGTAATGGGTTATTCCGCGACTAGCTTGATTCCTACTATTAAAAATAACAACAATTGTTCAAAGAATTTTTATTGACATAACTTTTTAACAGAATAAGAGTTCAAATTATAATAATAGCTATGCTTATTTGTTGTAAACATTAATTACAAATTTGCTGCAATTTGATACCGTAATTCCCGATGATGTTGAAGCTGTACAATTCATATTTGCATTTGAAATATTTGTAGATTCCACATTCGAAATATTTTCCCCCATAATTTTCATAGCTATCTCTTTTTTATTTTGCACTGATGTTTCGACATAACCTTCAGCAACAGAATTTGACTTCCATCCACCGTGCCTCTTTAACACATTCATGTCAGCACCTGCATCGGCGAGTAAAGAAGCAGATGATCGACGAAAGCAATGTCCTGTAAAAGTTTCAGAATTCTTCAAACCAAGATACATTGCTATTTTTTTTGGAATGTTTCCAAAAGTATTTATCCCAACTGGTTGCGAAGAACATTTTCCATTCTTGTAGGAGAGAAAGAAACGATCGTGCTTGACATTTTCCGGCCGAAGGCGAAAATATTGACGAAAAGTCTCCAAACAGTTGAATTCTTTGACACTTCCTTGAGTAATAACAAATTGTCTTGAAATTAATGTCTTGGTGTTTGGTATATTAATTATAATATACGTATTCTTATCCTCTATATCACTTAATTCTAAATTTTTCAATTCCTCTCTACGGCAAGCTCCAAAAACGCCAACTATTAATGTCACCTTCATCATTAAATAAATTTCATTATCTGCCTCTATTAAAAATTTATGTATGTCATCTTTCGAAAATATTTTAGATTTCTTGCTCATGTATCCTTCGCTCTTTCTTTTTAAGAAAGCTATCAATTGTGTGAACTTACTTATGTCCACATTATCATTAAGTAATATTGTACTCTTTAACATGGAATAATGTGACCATAGACTTGAGGGTTTCTCTTTTTTAGACTTACCAGAGAAGTACGCCATCATAACTTTTTCCGAAATGGTTTTAATATGTTTGGTTGCACTCCAGTCTCTAAATAAAGTGTATTCACGCTCATATTTTTTTCGTGATTTCTCTGGTAATAGCGTGTCTAGAGCAGCATTTGCTGCTATTTCGATGTCAGAATCACAGCTGCTGTCACTCATATTGGAAAAAAATACTCTTACACCGTGGAAAGAATACACAAAGCTTGAGGTTGACACCAAATGTGTTTCAATTGTTATCATTGTTAGAAACAGTGTCGCCACTTCTAGAAAATAAATCGTTAGTACTAAACGAACGCGTAGGACGATCTTTTAGATTAAATCTAACTAATTTTTACAAAGTGGATAAAACGTTGTACGATATACGTGTCGTAACATCTTATTACAATACTCGATTGGTTACCAAACTCGGCCTAACGGCCTCGTTTGGCAATCTTCCAATCTCGTATTGTAATAAGATGCTTTACGACACTTATATCGTAAACTACTATTATATGGAAACGTTCAGTTTTTTATTGTGTTTTACTGTAAAAAAGTGTTTTATTGGGTTTTACTGAGAATTTCAGAAGAAAGAACGATCTTGGGTAAGAAGTAGCTTTTAAATTCGTGAAAAAGTTATTACATTTAAGCCAACAATTTAGCACCATTTTGTAATGTTTTTATTGAAAATAGATTTTATTACATGGGAGTTGTTTTTTTTCTCTCCCTTTCAAAATTCAAAACTTAAGTAGTATATGATTTAGTGTAGGGATCACAGAATTTTGAAAATGTGCACACAATTCACTTTTCCCCATAGCCCGTCATACGCAGTTTTTAACTGTTTTCTGACGTAAATAAATAAATAAATAAATAAATAAAATAAAATAAAATAAAATAAATACACTTTCTTCTGGTCGTAGCAGAATTATCTCTATGACAGAGACAAAACATAAGTTGGTTTACTTGGAGAATCTTAAATTTATTCATAATTTTCACAGCAGTAACACTCTGTACAGTGAAATAAAATAATATGATCCATTAAATTTTGTTATTAACAGTTTTCGCTTTCAGATTTCAAAGTCACATCGCTTTCAATTGCATATAAGAAATTGAATTATGTTTTGAGATCACCCTATGCAACATAATGTAACCGCTTGTCGTCGGTCACATTTATAACCAACGGAAAATGGAAGCTATAATACCCGACATTAGGCCCTACACGTAGTTTCTACAGTGGCGAAGAGATGGCGTAAGTCAGAGAAGGATTTCTGAACGCACTCAGACCGTAGCCAATCAGGAAATTTTCGTGGAAATACGGACGTGGCGTGAACTTGCGTCAAAAAAGAGCTCGCTCTTTCTGGTTCGAGACGGCAAGGAGAACGGTTGTCTACGAGTACGCCACATGGTCGACGAGGGACACGTGAAGATTGCGGAACACAAAAGCTTTAATAAAAGGTAATTGACTGAGTACTTTTCATGGATTTACGTACTGTGAATATCGTGAGATTACATGGAATTAGTAAATGAATATTAAACAAGAATGCAATGAATGAAAGAACGACGGCGGTAATAGATCGAAATGAATCTGTAAAACCACGTTGCTGCATTCTTGTTGCTAGAAAAGAGGACTATTGTAACATAGGACATGTTTCTTCTTTGTTACAGCTTTAATATATTTCATACTTTTCATATATTCTTTATTCTTATTTTTGGGAATTTCACTTTGGAAATCCTATGATGAAATTGTGAAAGTTATGAAAAAGACGGATTATCCAACAACTAGTTTGACTTTTGCCATTACGAAGTCATAACTTGGAGTTTCGGACTCGCATTCTGAAGCGACCATCGCCTCTGCGAAAGCTGTGGTGAATTTTCGCCGAACGACGGGAAGACGGTGTTCGGAACACTAGGCAACGCAGGGACTTTGCAGAAGAACGACGACCTTGAGGCGCGAGGGTCGCGCGACGGGCCAGCTACACAGCGCGGGACCAACTTGCGGAGTTCGCCGGTCGTGAGTCATATTAAAGCAGAAAGAACACTCACTTAATTTCAGTCTGATAAAAAACTTCTGAGATAGGAGTATAATTATACTAGCCAAAAGTTGTAATGTGAGCTTCCCTCAATAATAGACGTTGATCGGGCAAGTTTCTGAGAACATTGGTTTTATTTCTTTTCGACAGTCGTAACAAGAATCAGATTAAAGTAATTCTTTATGTTTATGATAGAAGTTGTTTGTACAGAATTATTTATTTAGAGTCATATTTTAATGATTCAAATCATTTAAGAGACGTTATGAAACAAAATTTTGTGTTGAAAGGCTATGTAGAAGCCGAAGGTCAAATGTGACTACTGAGTGTAACATAATTAGTAATTTAAAAGGTAGTAGTGAATTTCGAGTATTGTGTGTATGTGTTTTTCTTTTACAGGATGAATATTTGTACTATGATTTGTGTGTCTCATGTGTGATATTCTTTGTGAAGTGTAAATATGTATCCATTGCTTGTTTTCTTGTAAACAGGGATCTGAATTATTATTATTCTAGTGAAAAACTGCAGTTTAGGTAGGGAATTAGCTACCATAATTTTACGAAAAGTGAAAACATAGTAGGATCTGTGAATTTCATTCGAACAGTTATTTTCAGGTCATTCGATAGAATACATGTAATTACATTGATGTAAATGAAAAATGTAAAATTTGTTACATTTTGGCGCTCTAGAATATATGTTATTTGTCATTTAAAACTGAAAAATTGTGTTGGTTTGTTAATTGATCAGTAGTTTAACAAAGACGAACCCACTACCAATAGGGAAGGTTATCTGTAAACTGAGATATTCCCAGGGATGCGTGACGGTGTAATCACACGTCGCGAAGTAGGCAAAAGACAGATCTACTTTTGTAATCGGTGAGGCACAAGGAGAACGGTTACAATAAACTTAAACGGAAATCATGACTCACAAAATATGAATATCTTTTTGAACTAATTTATACTAGAATAATGCTATTTGAAATAGAGAAAAATTCAGATTTTATAGAAAGAGTATAAAATTACGAACTATTCCATCTTTGGAGCAACACATTGTTCCATACGACAGTTGAGGTTGTCATAGTTTTACTGACGTATTGTAAGGTTTTTTCACAGCATTATTTTATATTTTTTCTAAACTGCTTTGTTATCGTATTGTTTAACGAACAATGATAGAGAAAGTATATTTTGCATTTCTGCGTGATTTGAACTTATATCGCACATTATATATTACTGGAGGAACTATTTCTCCCTTCTAAAAATATTTTATTTTCATAATGCTATTCTACTAAAATATCAATTGTGTGGTCTCATGTTAAACAATCTATTCGGGTTAAAAAATTTGTTTCTCAGGCCTGTAATTTTTATTCTGTGAAACAACTTTACAGAATTTATCTTGGAAAGCAACATGATAGCAAAGCCGGCAATTGTATTCTTCGAATTATTAAAATCAATTCTCGGAACCGCGAAGGGAGAATAATCAAACAATTTTTTCGATACGACAACTTTCTAATCGAAAGTATATTGTCATTTCTGTCCAATATACTCTGGCTTGAAAGAGCTCCATGGAAATTGTGTACGGCAGATGGTCGTAAAAATTCAGGGGTTTTGTTAAATGAATTCCCAATCACAAATTTAATAAATCGCAAATAGTTAGTACCCCTTTCGTAAGAATGACCACAGCGTTTTGTATGAGGTAATCAACTACGTAGATAAAGTGGAGAAAATAAAAACAGGCGAGGGGCGATTCATTGTGAATTTTAAAAGCCGATGATGCAATTTTTCTCCTGGACACCGATATTATATCGCAACGGTTTATCGTCCACAAACGCACAATGCAGAGATAAGGACTTTTCAGTAATCAACAACACTTATCACCCGACGAAATCACGAGTTACGATGGGAAAAGCACAGTAGGAAGTTCAAAGGGATCGTTGGTGCCGGAGAAAACTATTGGCTCACGCAGTTACGCCACCCCCACCACTTTTCTAACGCCTGGAAACTGTTAACTGCGCCTATTCATCACCAAACAACTCATGCATATTCAGCGCGCTTCAAACATAATGAATTTTTTTGCTCTCCTCCGTCCCCTCGTTCTCCATGCACCCTCCCCCCCGTCGGTACCCCCTCCGTCAACCCCTCGTCAACCCCCCTCTTCACTCTTCCTGCCATTAACTTAGATTTGATATCGTGTTAATTACACCATTATTTTCTGTCATCCGCGCATCCCCTCCACGCAGACTCGGAGCGCCGCGCCGCGGCCACCGCGGGAAGTAATGGAACCCGGCAGGGAACGTCAGGCTTAAATAAATCAAAACCGCATCGCGTCTGGTTTTATCAGGACGAGCGGGCCAGCCTCGCGGGTCTCCACTGCCGGACCGGCCGCTTTATGAAGTCATATTAACCCAATATTTCGACCCGGTAGTTAGTAGAAATTGCATCAATTAATAGGGAAATGAAAATTTGAGTGTTTAGTATTCTGAACGCCCACTACCGCCCCCCCCCCGCCCTCGCCCCCGCCCGAAACGCGCTGTGCACTAAACCGGAGGCGCGGTGACAATTGGTAAACACCAGTTTACGGTCGCCTAGCAACCCCGAGCTGCTCCGTAAACAAGCGACGCCGGCGTCACGCACGCCAACGTCCCCCAACCCTCCTTCTCCCGTTGCCCCCACCCATTTTCGCTCCGCCCCGCCCCGCCCCCTACGCAAGAGTCGGATGTTGTTTTGTGTGTGGCCACGATATTTACCTAAAGATCCGGGAGCCCGATGCGTAAGCTCGTGGAATGTTATAAATACGTCGCCGCAAGGGAGGACCAGGGCAGCGGAGTGGGATTAGACCCAAAGCGCCCTCCAACCCCCTGCTATGCGGCAGTGAGTGGTGGCTCCCAGAGCTCAAAGCAAGCGGGAGAGAGGTGTGCTTTCAAAAAATTTGTCAGCTTCAGTTTGGTAGAACAATACTATTAAAAATCCGAAAATTACATCAAAGCACGCTCTTACGGCTGTTATAATAATTTACTTCAAATTAATTTTGGTTAAAAGCGTTGAAACGACATAGAAATTTCGTTCTGAAAGGTTAACTTAGTAAACGGTAATTAAAGTTGCATTTTCTTTTGTTTTAAAAAAAAGGTGATCATTCAAATTATAAGAATAAATTACTGAAAAACTGTAAGATCGGTCACGTAAGAAATTTATTAAATCAGTATACTGGTAAGGAACAAAATGATATGGTGTAACAAAATCATGTAGCAGAAGGGAATAACCGAATTAAAAAAGAATAGAGGAATAGAAATGAAATTACTTCTCTACCAGGGTAAAAATGTTTTAATAACAAATGAATTTTTTTCTGTGTATCACAGCTTACCAGGCCGAAATATATAAATCAAGATTACGTACCGACTTTTCTGGATCTCCACAACGAATTAAAACAATCCCCGAATTAATGTAGTCTCTACTGTAAGTGCTTTGATCTCCTGAATGAATTAATGCATTCTATAATTTAAAGGAATTAATTTTTTAATTTCTTCACACGTATGTCAACAAGCCAATTGTAATATGAAATCGAGTATTGTATGAAACGCCAATTTTGTCAGTAGTATTATTGATAACATGAATAAATTCACTGATACGTATTACTTATATGTTAAAAAATATTTAGCCCATTTATTAATATGAAGCCCATGTTTTTTTGACAAGAGCTGAGAGATAAAGTAGCACATTGTTGCACTTTTCTTTTACGTAGGTAATTTTATTCAACTTGATTACTATCCAATTAATACGGATTATTACTCCATTTATATTTTGTTCCAATAAATATCAATCGTGACAATAGTCCATATTTTTATTATGAAAAGTGGATTCATGCTTATGTACAATTTCATAAAATGTATAATGTTCAATTTAATTTCAATTTAAAAAAATGCATAATATTAACTCAAAAGTAATGTTTACATTATTCAAAATTAAACGACACAAAATTAAATAATAATAATAATAATAATAATAATAATAATTATTATTATTATTATTATTATTATTATTATTATTATTATTATTATTATTATTATTATTATTATCATTGAACAACTGAGATAAATAAGCGTATCTTAGTAACAATGTAATAAAATTCACCCTCAACAACAATATTCATACTTTCTAAAAGTCTATAAGGTAAGATTCAAAATTCATAAATCATAAATCAGAGGCATCATATTGTGCGAGTAAATTGATATCTCAACCAACAAACAAATCAAACTTCTTATAAATAAGAAGACGTTCATTTGGCAACGGTGTAATAAATAGCACCATAAGTACACGTGGCGTCCCCAGCGGAAGGCAATAGGTAACTGCCAGAAGACACAAAACGCATACACCAGAGGGCTCCCTATTACACTCAAGCCAGTATTTCGGAGTAAATTTGGCGCCGCCCACACATAAATGCAAACGGGGAAGATCATAACTTATACCTGTTGCGAAAAATATTCATCCAGCTTAGAGGGCGCGGCGGGGCAGAACAGGGCGCACAGGAGGGGGCGTGGACGCAGTAGGGCTGAGTGTGGTGGGGAGGGAGGGGAAGGGGGCGAGGAGGGGCAGGGGAGGGACGTGGAGCCGAGTGGAGAGTAGGCGGGGGCGGAGCGGGTGCTGGGCTGGGCTGGGTTGGGCAGGGTTGGAGGGGGTGGGGCGAGGCGGGGCGAGGCGGGGCGGGACGGGGCGGGGCGCGTGCTGGGCTGGGCTGGGCTGGGTGGCGGGGTGAGACGAGGAGTGGCGGTTACCGGGGGGAACATAATTCGCGCTTCCAGGCAAGGAGGCTGTTGCCGCAAAAACAGGTGGAGCTCCGGGTGGGGAGAGATGTGGCGCGGAAGAAGAGAATAGCGGAGAGGAGGGGGAAAGGCTCGAGAAGAGTGGGAGGAAGGGGTCGCGGCGTAGGTGGAAGGGAAAGATTAAGAGGATGCGGTGAAGGAAAACGCTGCTACCGCCATCGTCGACTTCGAAAGCGCAAGAAGGGAAGGTCTCTCGCATAAGAAAACTCGGGCAACGGCTAAAGGATGTTGGTAAGATGATGAAGTGAACGATAAGTAGAGTTGGCGCGAGATCTCTGTGTACTTGAGAACGGTTAAAATGCTGACGAGACACACGACAAGGGTGACACTGCACAGTCATCTACGAATACTGTTACTATTAACAAAACATCGGGTAGCCAATACGAGCTATGGATTGTAATCGTCTAGAAATTTGGTATGCCTGCCTTAGTAATTTGATTCGCTGATTTTCTTGTGGGATTACTTACAAGAAATATTAATGCATTTTTTGGGTCGAGACTGCCTATCGATAAGTTAGGAAATCGATGTTTGTGATACGGCATTCAGTCTACTCCTCCCCCTCCTCTGATGTTGGCGGATAGCACAGTTTTTTTTGTAATCGTCTAGAAATTTGGTATGCCTGCCTTAGTAATTTGATTCGCTGATTTCCTTGTGGGATTACTTACAAGAAATATTAATGCATATTTCTGTGTCGAGACTGCCAATCGATAAGTTATGAAATCGATGTTCTTGATACGGCATTCAGTCTACTCGTCCCCCTCCTCTGATGTTGGCGGAGAGCACAGTCTTTCTGCGCGAGGTCTACGTAGAGAGGGATAAAACTGGTCACATATGAGCGGAAAAGTACTTGGAAGTTGCTGAGTAAATCGCAGAGAGAACTTTGAGTGTAGCATTGAAACGAAGGGATGGGAAACTAATTGAATAGGCAAGGGCCCCATGGTTGAAGTGAATAACACATTTTCTATTAAAATTAATTAAGTCGAATCTCCAAAGTATCGCGGCAGCAATGGTGTAACGGTTAGCGTATCGGACTGTTATACCCAAGTTTGCGGGTTCGAACCCGATCGATGCCGTGGATTTTTAAGGGCCAAAAAATCCTTCGTACGCCTTCCTTCGGAGGGGAAGTAAAGCCGGCTGTCCCATGTTAGTAGATCCTCAAGCCTAAATGACGCCTCTGAGCTAAATTCAAATCGCATGTTTCGTCGCCCAAGTAATGCCTTCTTTCTCCCATGGTTGGCGAAAGGAGCGTAGCGGAATTTGCGTGGTCAGACGGAAGAGCAGACCTCATGGCCTGAGTCTCGCCACGTAAAATAAGGCAAATTCAATTCAATTCAAAGTACGTATATGTGAGAATGAAGAAAGGAAGAACACTTAAGGTGAAACAAATCCTTTCCTTATTTCGCTGTGGCGAATTAGATACATGCATTTTTATTAATGTTGCATTTACATGCGTATATCATCGTAGTTAGTCTTGAAACGGAATATCCAAGGTAAACAGCGTTTGTTTTTCTTTTTGTTCTTGAAAATATTAATAAGAAAAAATAAATATTAAAACGAGAACTCGACGCTTGCAATTCCACGTGTTTTACGTCATACGGTTAAAAATGAGAGGCCAGTAAAAACGTCCAGAGATATTTTCTAAATCTTTTAAAAACTCTGTAAATGTTAACTCAGAAGCGAGTGCATACTGTACAGCGACGCAATCTTAGAACCCAATCTCGACGGGAAGGAATTTATTGTTGTTTTGAATTCAAATCTCTCTCTCTCTCCACCCCAAAACTCGAGCACACATTGAAGATAGAAATCTTAGGATAACATTGCCCCCACAAATACTAGAGAGAAATGTTTGTGGGCCATTTGCGTCTCATTATATTCTCTTACATATCTCTAAACAGTACACTACGCTTCAAGCAGAGCGTAAGTTAAATAAACATTTGCTTTCAGAAATCTTATGTGAAAAAACTAAAAAGTTGATATAATAAAATTAAATGTTGGTATTATCTTCAACGTATATAGAATGGAATTTTCTGAATTATAAAACCCGACAATATTAGAATATTTGTATTTACGAAAAAGTATTTATTGTAGATTTAAATAAGCTGTTAGTTTCAATTATTTACTAGTTGTCAAAATGCAGGCATCGAGAGCTTGATAGGTGGCTACCAGATATCTATAAACAGAAACTATCATCTACACGGGTAAGTTTTCTTGATATCAAACAGCGGTGGATACGAGAAAAGAAAGATTCACTCTTCATCATAGCTTCAACACTTGTGCCATAAGTTGAAGAAAATTTCGTGTGTCGCTAGATGTAGGATCATCTCGCACATGGCCGCAAAGTAGCAGAGTCATTGGAATGTCTGCCATGCTCACTTTTAATGGGCATGTCCCCTGGAACGTTCACAATGATGTTACCGATAGCAAAATCTAATAAATATTTCATCTTTCTTTTAATAGTCGCCTTCGTATTTCTGCATGTACGCCGGGTGGAAGACAAAATACTACCCCTTTGAAGCATCATGTAGTTGACAACACATTCTTTGCACAAACTTTTCTTTGGCGCATTGGTTTGTAAAAATGAGACCATTGTCTGAAATTTGGAACACAGTCAATTCCTCTTTTCCGTAAATATATATAACCTATCCAACTCTTCCTGATGAATCATTAAAATACGTATAAACAGAGGAAATAGCCACTAAATAAATTTAATAACCATACTATGCAATCATTACACCCAATAAAAAGTCAAAAAACGTAAAATCTAAAAGTAATATACGCAAACTACTAATAAATTTACACTCGAATATGATAATTCGAGACGACTGGAAAGTATACAGTAGGTGACAGAAGGAGTATAGTGTATTCCTGTAGTTCGAGATGAACCAAAATTTCACTCGTTGGTTCATGCTTTCAAACTCAGGGCAGGAGTAAGGTTTTTGACGTTAAGAAAACATGCGCTTACTGTACCTTTGATTTCTAATCAATTGTACACATAAAAGGAAATAGCAAAAAGAAAGATTTTAGCCCTTTTGACTTTAATCTTAACTTATATTGGCAACTAACAAAAAAGAATTGCTTATTTCCTTTACTTGTAGGTATAATAAATAACTGCGACAATATAATGAAGTAATCATATAAGTCAATTTCAAAAGTTCTAGCTAACGCAGTAAGAACAAGTGGCGGGGGGCAGGTGGCTGCGGCCGCCGATGTTCTCACTTGTCGTCGAAGCTGTGAATGGACACTAAGGGAACTCAAGGAAGAGGAAAGGACGAGGTTTGTGCACGTCATACGCAGTTTTTAACTGTTTTTGACGTAAAATAAATAAATAAATAAATAAACAATAAGTGAAACAAAACAACAAACATAAATCCCAGAAGTCAGAGATTAAACTCATATTCCATTCTGATTTAAGAGAATTACTCCGCATTTATTCCGTTTAAAAGCGATTCTGCCTCTTAACAAAACAACAAACATAAATCCCAGAAGTCAGAGATTAAACTCATATTCCATTCTGATTTAAGAGAATTACTCCGCATTTATTCCGTTTAAAAGCGATTCTGCCTCTTAACAACGATCTGCACCTGGAAGTGCCTCCACGTGCTACTCTCTCAAAAGCCACCGAGCAAGTGGATCTACTCCAGTCACACGTGCCACGTACCCTAGCTCACGCGACGAAGACACGAGTCTATTTACTCACGCACATCGTGTCGCGACCCGTGTATCGCTCCTGCGTTAATTGTCGATGGCTATCGCCAGGGTTTACGAGGAGGCGGTGCCACGAGGCCGACCGTGTGCGACAGAGGACGGTGGCGGGGACAGGTGGCTACGGCCGCCGATGTTCTCACTTGTCGTCGAAGCTGTGAATGGGCACTAGGGGAACTCAAGGAAGAGGAAAGGACGAGGTTTGTGCAGCGCGCATGAGTCATTGATTGATTGTTAATGATTCCGAGCGTGTCAACTAACGAGGTCATTAGTCTCGTAAGTGTAGTGCATGTTTTTCATCATGAGGTGGCGGTGATCTCCCCCACTGAATAGCGAGATCCGGCGCCGACCTAACGTCGACTACCAGGGTTTTCCCAACCCAGGTATCTCCCACCAGCGGCGCACCGCCCCAGCCGGGACAAGTTCTAAGTCCCCAACCGGTCTCCCGGCATGTGTGGTAGTGCAGTGCATGTTAGTGTAAGGGTGTGTGTAAGGGATGAAGAAAGGACAAGGAAGAGAATGGAAAGATTGCGCGCGGTCTGCGGCTCGTTTGTTAGGGTACTGCTCGGGTACTCGCCTGGTGAAACCACGGAACGTGAGTCATACAGACTGAATAGTTTTCCACTCGAGCTTTTGAAGATATATTTAGAAACCGGACGTACCTTCACAGAGGAAATGTTTCGAGTTTCCTCAAACCACTTAACTGTCGAAGAAGCAAACTTTTAGGGCCAGTGAGACAGTTATTTTTAAAAAAACTCGACTATATTTTTATTTAAAGCTAATTTTCACATTTGCGACCGAACGCATTAACCATCACCCACCTCTCTCTTAACCCCATTTGGTTCCCTCTTGGACACATCAGAGGCTTTCTTTACTCTAGGTGTCAACAGACGGTGGTTATGATTATACGAAAGTCCCAGAAAAATGTGAACTATGTAGGTTCATAATTTTTTCTAAAAACTTTATTGTATGTTCCAGAAATATAATACACTGAACAGTACATTGGTCAAAATACAAAATCACGTTTTTTGTAAAACACGGGCAGAGGAAGGGGCAAAATTGAGGAAATGTTACTTTATCTCGATGTTAACACGTTTGTTCATTCAAAGTTGGTTCAAAACATTTCGGTGTATTTTTTTCTTTACATTTTTATTTCGCTACAAGCGTTAAGATTTTTACTACTTTCCGGAGTAACGGCATATTAAAGTATATGGAGAGCAATGAGGATCCGAGAGAGTAAAAAGAGCCTCCTAATGCTAAAACCTAGACTGGAATCGGGAAGTGCATATGCGTGGGCGTGGAAGCGGATGGAAAGACGAAGGGGGCGCGAGGGCAGAGGCGGCGAGGCAACACACGACGGGGTGTGGAGACGTAGAGGCGCGGGGCGGTGAATTACGAGCTGCGCGACGCGGAGCGGAGAGGCACGCCAGAACCCGTGCGCGCGAATGTGCGTGCGTGCGTGCGCGCACGCGTGTCGCGTAATGTGTCACGTGCGGGAGATACGGCCTCGGAGGCGCCTGGAGCTCCGCAGACGGGATGGGATGGGTTGGGATGAGCCGGTCGAGAGTGCGGACGGGGGGGGGCGGTGGACGGAGAGGAGGGACGGCGCTAGGAGTAGATGCTGAGGAGGGTGGATGTGGGGGTGGTGGTGGTAACGGAAGGTGATATTGGAGAGGGTGATGGTGGTTGGGATGATGTGGCGGGAGGTGATGGAAGCAGGGCCATAGTGGCGGAGGGCGATGGTGGCAGAGGATGATAGTAGCGGGGGAGGATATTAGCGAGATGACAGTTGGGGGAGAGATGAAGGAAATGGTGGCAATAGGGGTTATGTTGGATGATAGGTGACGGTGGGAGTTGACGTTGGCTGAAGATGACGAGATGACGTTGGCGGGAGATAATGTTGCCGGGAGGTGGTGCTGCCCGGAGGTGGTGTTGTCCGGAGGTGATGCTGTCCGGAAGTGATGCGGTCCGGAGGTGATGCTGTTCGGAGGTAACGTCGGCGCGAGGTGGTGTCGGCGCGAGGTGATGTCGGCGCGAGGTGATGTCGGCGCGGGGTGATGTCGGCGCGAGGTGAAGTCGGCGCGAGGTGATGTCGGCGCGAGGTGAAGTCGGCGCGAGGTGAAGTCGGCGCGGGGTGATGTCGGCGCGAGGTGATGTCGGCGCGAGGTGAAGTCGGCGCGAGGTGAAGTCGGCGCGAGGTGAAGTCGGCGCGAGGTGAAGTCGGCGCGAGGTGAAGTCGGCGCGAGGTGAAGTCGGCGCGAGGTGAAGTCGGCGCGAGGTGAAGTCGGCGCGAGGTGAAGTCGGCGCGAGGTGAAGTCGGCGCGAGGTGAAGTCGTCGGCGCGAGGTGATGTCGGCGAGGTGAAGTCGGCGCGAGGTGAAGTCGGCGCGAGGTGAAGTGGCGCGAGGTGAAGTCGGCGCGAGGTGGTCGGCGCGAGGTGAATGATGGTGGTGGAAGCTGATGGCGCGGGTAGAGAGGATATCTATGGAAGCGTCGGCGAAGGCGGAGCCGTCAGCAGTGGGGCGCCTGCGGAGGTGGTGATGGATGGGTTACTAGGGGAGGCAAGAGCGGTGGCAGTACTAGGGCGGGGGGCAGAGGCGATGGCGGTGGAGGCGTCGCAGGTGGCGGGCGTTGGAGCGGCGTGGCGCCAGGGGGAGGGCAACGCTGCTATTCCACCGCATACGACGCACGCGGTGCTCTGCCCGCCGGATTGCGGGGAAGTGCAGCATGTGTTGTGTTCTGCCCGCGCGTGTGAACGCATTCTGCATCTTGAGATCTTGACGTTCGTCATGGGAGAGAGTAGACTAAAATTACTAAAGCGGGGAGAGAAGAATTTTTACATACAGACACAAACACACAATTGGATAGATGTGTAATATTTCCTCTTTAAACCAAGTAATTTATGATGGATGATAATTAAGTTCAGATTTTCTTGCGTCTATCTTCGGGGAGCGATTTGGAGTAGCATATATTTCAATTTATAATTTAATCTAAAAATACCACATCTTCTATATTTGTAAAAATTATATCTTATCACTTTACAGATAAAATGATTTTATCTTTGTTACAAGTGAAAACGACACACATTCACTATTCTTTAATATAAACTTAGTTAGTTTTGTGTAAACGTGTAGGCCAATTCTCTGGATATGTGCGTCTTTCAGCAACATGTGCATGTCACACAATGGATCGTAATACCTAATAATAATAATAATAATAATAATAACAATAACAATAACAATAACAATAACAATAACAACAATAATAACAATAATAACAATAATAATAATATTAATAATAATAATACTATTAATAATAATAATGTCATTAATTATACGGTAAAATATCATTCTTTAAATTTCCGGATTGTAGTGCGTAGTGGTGATTGCGCGAGCGCGTTCTGCTTTGTTCCTTTCGAGAAAACGTTCAAACTAACAAACGCCTGTTGTTAATCTACTAAGAAATCAATCTGTTTTGTGCACGGAAGCGTTGTCTGTTGTTACGTATGAATTGACAACTATACTCACAAAGAAACATTTTACGAGGCAAAACACCAATGAATTAATTATAAATGATTCTCAGTGATCTCTTTCCTTTTATAGTGGAGTCCGTTATATAGAACACTGCTCCGACATTTGTCGTGAAATCACCACGGAATTCTAAAACCAATAACTTGATCCCTGCGGCGTATCCCAACTTGATCTTCAAGCAGGTGAAGCAAATTTCCAACAGTCGCCCGAGATCAAATCCAGAGTGTGCCTGTCACCCAGTTTCTTTATAATTCTGTTACCGTGCTGGTCTTGCTAGTTTGCATTTTACGAGTGAAATGGTCGTCAACACATAGTCCTATAAACGTATCACGTGCGAAAAACACAGACCAGGCAGCGTGTATCCTAGGCGACGGGACGACGTGCATGGAGTCAGACGTCCAGATGGAGCACTCGGGTTGAGATTCCCCTCGTACGACACGACAGAATCTCTACACGTCGCGTACGGCGAAGTTGTCACCCTGCTACCCAAGCACCGCTCTCTCGAGACGTGCCCGCTTTACTGTGCGTCGTATAACTCACCAGATGAGCCGCAGTTTCATAGAACAACAACGTAGGTAGAACAACGTAGGAAGCTCGCAGAGGAAAGAAAGGAAGTACACACTACTAAAAGAATCAATATGTCGATATTTAGAATCTGGAAGACAAATTGCCTGTTAGCATATCTCTTCTTGAATGTAATGCTGTCAAAGGAAAGAATCATTTTTAAGTTTTCGTCTGAACAATTTTTGTATTTTTTATTGCAATAGAGTCAAATCCCATGCTGCGGAAATAAAATATGCGGACGCAAGGATATGGATTTTCTATTAAAAATATTTTCTGAAAACGAAAATTTTTGGGTTATGACAGTTTAATGAGAGATATGATCTATAATGTTTCTGTTTAAAAACATTTCGACATCGTTTTGCTTGGTATTTTTAGTTAAAATTCTTATGCATGTTATCGTGTACTTTTGTTCCGCTAAGGATTTGATTTGTAAATTTTGTCACAAAATATTTCATTCCATAACATTTCATCGACGACTACAATGGCTAATTGTTAAAAAAGTACATTTAATAAATAAATATTTTAATTGTTTCTACATCGATGATCTAAACAATATGCCGAAAAAATGTTTCTGTAACATATTTATCTCCTTTATAATCCCTTTTTCAAGTAATTTCACATTGATTGGAGTGATTCCATTATAGTAAACCATGTGATGTTTTTTGTAATTATGCAAGTTAATAATGAGTAGAAATTGTGTAGAAGTAATTTATAATTGCCTCATTTCATACATTTATTTCGTCATTTTATAGAATTCTGCAGGTTTTCGTGACACGTTTCCAATATAGTGAGTGATGAGTTCCATTAACAAATTATTCATATCTATTGAAAATATATATGAAAAATATTCATAGTTTTCATAAATGGAAGTATCAAAATACGGCGCAAAGAAACGAAAATGTAAAACATCTCGAGATTACCGCCTTTAGACCCTTATAATGCAATTTCCAGAAACGTCCATTAAAATTCCGCATAATCGCGAAGCCAGAAAAAAAAAGTTCCATAAATTATTTTACTCCAGTCGCCTGTAACATCAAAAGCCTCAACAGGCGCATGAATCGCTTAAAAGAGCAGCGAACCGTGTGACAATTGAAAGATGGCGCCTCCCATTTCCGGTAGCGGTGGCCACAACCGGAAGTGTGCCCAACCCCCGGTGCCACCACACAATGGGCTCGGGAGTGTGTGTTTGAATGTGATGTTTTGCCATTCAACGTCCGATTGTTCAGGGTGGCCGCTGTTTGTTGCCGAATAGAATGAGCTAGACAAGGGAATAGCATTGATCAGCAAGGGAGTGTTTCAACAGCAAACATTTTAAATTAATGAGATACGTAATTTCCACGCCTGTTTGTCGCGCCTGCTAACTGAATCGTGGATGGAGGAGTGCCGGGGTGGCACGGCCGGTAATGACGATGTTTCTGGGAGAAATGGCAGCGTTGACAGCGGAAAAGACTAGACAGGGAAGTACCTTTAGTTGACAAAATTGTTCAGGTATTCAATATTTATGAAAGGAACCATCTTACAGCATGTTACGAGCATACGCGTGTTAAAAGCCATTCATCCAGTAAATGCCTTCCGAAAGTGCGTCACAAATGTTCATTTTCTCTTTAATAGAGATTCGTAAGTTTTGAATACATATTTTTGTTAAATTTGGGATGTTGTATAACATACGAGTAAGACAAAGATAATTACCAAAAAACAGGTTTCAAAGAACGTAATACTAAACGAGATGTCTTAAAGGGAATACTAGAAAAGAAACGCAAATTTAATTTTATAAAGTAAAGGTCACTCCCATGATATTGTATGGTTTAGAAACGTGGTCATCTGAAGTAAAGGATTACAGACTCGAACATCAGAAAAGAAATTTCTTCAATCAGTAAAAGTTTTCACGCTCTGAGATTACAGTAGGAATGATAAATAAGGCAACCAATAACAGAAATTGCACCGATTATCAAAGAAGAAGGAAGGAAAGTGTAATGCGTATAGCGCCAGGAAGATTCCCCAAAACGATTTTCTGATCGACTTCGGACAAGATGGTGAACCGAAATGGCCAACCAGTCTAATCCTGGAAAGACAGAAGAAGAAAAAGAAGAAGAAGCAGATAAATAAGATTTCTTGTTATGACGTTTCCAGTTCCTGTGAATATCGAAAAAATAAAGTAGCTATAAAATAAGTACGATGCATTGTTAGTTATACTGAAGGAAAGAATAATTGTAATTGAAAGTATTAGTTATTGGGACAAAATATCGTCCATTTCAAGAGATTATTATAAAACTTTAAAAGAATATTTATCACGTTTAATGGAACTACACCGGAGAATGTTTTTGAAAGTGTAAGAAATCTGTCCCCGCAAGTGTAAAAATGAAGGCCAACAGATTTGCTAATGCCCAATCCTTTACCAAACGTTTATTCCAATGGTGCTTTTCATTGCATTTAACTGGAAGCACAAAAGCAAGGATAATCATGCGAAGTGTCATATGAATGATGATCGATGGAATTACAGTTCAGTGGGATACGTCTACCACAATTTAACCACATGTTCAAACTAGTGTCGGTACAATAGCACTCTTGCATTTCCTGAAACGATTACATAATTGTGACGAGTTATTTGTGGTTCGACAAAGCCCACAAGTAAAACAGTAAATAAAGAAGCTATAGAAATTATTACAGACAGGAATAACGTATGTCAACATTAGATGCAAAATTAATATTTTTCTACTCCCATTGTATAATTATGTCCTTTGGGGCTGCAACCCGTTGCATAATAATACTCATTACGATAAAGATTTCATTATGATACAGGTTCTTGACCGATCACAGAGAAGTTTACAAAACAAGTATTGACAATTAATCATTGAGAATCGTTCTATTAAGTGCTTCCTTCAATTGGGTAAATTAAAATTGCATTAGTATTATATTATGCTTGTCAGTTTTAATTTCTTTTATTATTAATATTTTTACGTGGAATATTATTTAAAGTAAATTGTATCATAATTTCACTTTGATCCTATTTCACTAGCGCAGTTGCAATGGAGCTGTATGATGTTGATATGCTGTTGTATGGAGCTGTCCGCTAGGTGGTCTTGGCTGAATCCTGCTTGTCAACTGTCACGAAACTACTCGAGGTAAATGTTTAACTAATAAAAAGTACCGTATGATAATGTATGATACCATATGTAATAGCATACCGTATGATACCGTATGTAATAGATATTAGTACACTCATGTGAAGTCTACGATATTCACTCATTCCTCAAAGTATGGTAGTATTACACTTGTATATTAATACCCATAATTACATTATTGTTTCTTAATGTACTATTAATTATAGAGAAAATGAGGAGAAGGAAAGGTAATAATATACGATAAAGAATAGCGTTGATTTTAGAGATCAGTTTAACAAAGGACACGTGAGAAATTTCGGTGAACTGTAATTAAATTTAATTAATTAGAAAGAGTCTGGAAGTCAAGGAATAAAAAGATTGATAGGTGAACGCATGGTTAGTCAATCAGGAAGAGCATAGACATACGTTAGAGAAAATGCGCAGAATTCATGAAGAAGAAACGTGTTTCAGACGCTACTGCTCAGGGGGGTGAGCAAACAAATGAACGGCGTGAAGTATAAGTTGCCGCGAGAGAACAGCGCCTGCGATCATGGTGTATAGACGTATCGCAGCATGCTAGAGGTCAGATTAGCGCGAGAAATTATGAGAGTGGGTACGTTTCGAAACACGGTAATACTCGTAGTCAGAACATCGTGAGCAAATGTCCAAAGAGAAACTGAAGTATTGCGGTACAGCAGCGTGAGTTCATGTCGAAAGAAATGTTTTGATATACGAATTTGTGGTAATTTACGGACGAAAAAATTGAACTGAATGGTATTCAGCACACCTGAGAAAACAGCGTCCAAGCTTGCGTACGGATCAGAGAAGGAAGTGAGAACAGTCAATATTATTTTTGGTTTTGAGATGTAGGAATATCAAGTACTGTTATTAATTATAATGTAGAGTCAATTTAAGCATCGTAAGGGTAAAATAGCCGTAAGCGACTGTGCAACTAAAGAATGGATGAATAGTAAAACATAATGTGTGAGAGAGTAATTGATTGTATAAGAGAAAATATATGTTCGGTTTTCGATTTAGGTCATATGATATGCAATTTAGAAGTCAGCGAGTCAGAAATTTTAAGTCACAATAAAACGGAAGTAAATATGTTTTTGTGCCAACAAGACGAGTTGTTTTTAATTTATTATTATTGAGGAAGAATTTCATGATACATGATAATTTTTGATCTTGCAACACCGTATGGAAAAGTCTGTCGGCCACGAACAAAATAAATAATTATGAAGCAAGCAACAATTCCCTTTATAATATAGGCAAACATAATTTGATAGTTATTAATAGATAAAGTATTGAAATATAGAAGGGATTGTTGCGAAGAATTGACATTCCCGTTGGCCATGTGTTTGTGTGATAAAATAATAAAATAATAATAATGATCTTAGCTGGAATATTCCATTTCATTTCTCATAATAGTGTAAGTCTATTTGAAAAGCAAAAGTCTTTCCGGCGAGCGAAACTGTTTACCCACGCTGGAATTAATATTTACTTCCGGGTTTATAGGCCATGATTCAGTTGGTCTTATATTTTTGTTTCGTTTCCCAGATTTGTTTCTACTGTCCCAGCCGGAACAAACTCCAAGCTACCGTCTGCCCTTCAGGCTTGTATGGTAGTGTTGTGTTTTTAAGTATAACTGACATTGTGTGTCTAAAAAAGAGGTGTGGATAGAACAAGGAAGAAGAAGGGAAGATCGCGCGCATTCCGTGATCCGTTTCTTAGAGTACTGCTCCGGCATTCGCCTGGTGTCGATCGGAGTAACCAATGAAAACTTCCGATCAAAGCAGTAGGCAGCTAGAATTCTCCTCCAGACAGTGACTGAATTCAACCTAGCTGACAAGCCAGTATAAAAAATCCGGTCACCATCGGAACTCGAACCCTGAAACCTCCCGGTAGGAGGCACTGCGGTGACATCAATCTATGTCTTGAGCCACCTCAGCCGAACCAGTACCATCGAATAAGGTATTTCCAAGACGTCACATATCAGAACACATTGGAGAGCCTAGTTTCTCGGCGACAGAGAGCCATCTACCCACACGTCATCACTCGCGTTTATTCCGTGGCGCGTGGTGGGATAAATCGCCGGCCCGCGCCGACGGGGGAGATATTGAATTACTCCTGCGCCCCTTCAGACGCTCGTGTCACACTGCGAGGGGAGCGCGCCCTCACACACGCCCACGCAACGCACACGCACTCGCGCCGCCGACCTGCACCGCCCGCGCCTTAGGCTGCCACGGACAGCCCCTTCCCCCTCCCCCCACACACATACGAGTACTTTCCAAGAGCATGCGCGTGTAGGCAAGGAAATGCTTGGGTCCTAAAGGGAAAGTACAAGAAAATGTACCCTAGTGTCTCAGTCTCCAAACCGCCCAGTCACATCCTTTCGCCGCCCCACAATACAGCACAAATCCTGGACTTACGGCTTGCTAGTGGCCCAGCTACGTGAACACCCTGCTTCCCTCCCACTCTTTATTCCTTTCCCTAAGAGACTACCTCTTTTCGCGCTCAGAACCACCACGTGGAGCTGTGCGACATGGCTAATCATTTGAAGCCAACGCGCTGATAGAGTGAAAAAAGTGAGCGGAGAGAGAGGTATGGGAGACATGAAACAGGCAAGTGGAGACAGAAAGTGGAAAGCGTTGAGGGATGGAAGGAGAAAGAAGGAGGGATGGAACGAAGAGCAAATGACGAGCATAAAGGGAGAGAGAAAGAACGTGCAGAGAGAGGTACTTTGGTGAATGCACTGCGAGGAAGAAATGTTCAAACGTTTCACGTGATGGTAGTGAGTGGAAGGAAGTGAAGGGACTGGTGAACGTGGCCCAAATACGTGAATACCCTGCTTCCCTCCCACTCTTTATTCTTTTTCGTAAGAGAGACTACCCCTTGTTCCGCTCAGAACCACCAGGTGGAGCTGTGCGACAGGACTAATCATTTTAAGTCAACGCGCTGATGGAGTGAAAAAAGTGAGCGGAGGGAGAGATCTGGGAGAGAAGAAACAGGCAAGTGGAGACAGAAAGTGGAAAGGGTTGAGTGAGGGATGGAGAAAGAGAAAGTGACGGTCGAAGAGCAAGTGACGATTATAAGGAGAGAGAGAGAGAGAGAGAGAGAGAGAGAGAGAGAGAGAGAAAGAACGTGTAGAGAGGGGAATTTGGTGAATGTACTGAAGGGAGAAACGTGCAAACGTTGGATCCTAATTAGAGAGCTTGGTGGAAAAAGTAGGAAGCTCCAATTTCCAACAAACTCCAAGCTCCCGTCTGCTCTTCAGACTTGTATGGTAGTGTAGTGCATATAGCTGACGATAAGGAGTGTGGATAGGACAACAAATTGGAAATAAAAGATCGTGCGCAATCCGTGGTCCGTTTCTTGGGGTACTGCTCCGGCATTCCCCTGCTATTGGTCGAAGAAACCAATGAAACCTACCGACCAAATCAATTTCGACAAACTACCGATCAAGCAGCTCCACTTCCGGTAAAAATTAGTCATACACTAATCTTGAAAGGAAGGAAAATACGTACGTTACACTGTTTTTCATTGATTAGTGATTTCGATTCCGTAAGAATAGTGCACGTTTTTATCGCGGCAGGTGGCAGTAATCTTTCCTCTCTGGATGGCAAGCTTCAGCGACAACCTATCCGTCCGTTGGAGGAGATTTCCCCAACCTCGTATTATCCGCGCACGTTTTCTTGAGTCCTCGCTTCACTCTTTGCGCGAGGAGTGGGGAGTTTGGTTATTTTCACAAAAGGAATTTTATATCAAATTTGTAGTTCATTCTTTGATTCAAAATAGTTTCTATTACATGGGAGCGAAAATTTCTTTTTATCAGATTTTTTCGACAATGCTCGTAGCTATCACTTATTCTTACTTCAACTACTGTTGTCAAAGGAGTGAGGGTAGGTATTCCGGGGCTCAAGAAAACGTGCGCGTATAATATCCCCCACCGGCGAGGGAGCGCCCCCGTCAGGCGTCGGGAGAATTCTAAATCCCCGACGGGTCTCCCGAAAAGTGTGGCATACTTCGATTTTTCTAGAGTAGATGACATTATGTCATTCTTACACCTCATGCCTCATAAAATGTATCTTTATTACAATGGTAAGCACATTCCTGAGGCCAGGAGTCCCGTTGAGGAAGACGTTCGTGAATTAATTAAAAAGATTTATTCTATGAAGTAAGTGGTGTAACAAAGACCTAATGTCATCGGCCACTTTAGAAAAATCGAAGTTTAGTGTAGTGTACAGAATGTAAGTGTATGTAAAGGGTGTAAATAGGGCAAGGAACAGGAAGTGCAGATCGCGCGCGGTCCGTGGCCCGTTTCCTAATGTACTTCAGAATTCGCTTGGTGTGGATCGGAGAAACTGCGGAAAACTACCGTTCAGAGCAGCCGGCCGCTAGAATTCTCCTTCAGACAGAGTCTAAATTCGACCTACCTATCAAGTTAGTGCCATGTTCTTTGGTGGAAGAATGTTGTAAGACGCACAAAATATGTTACTTGTATATTATGTAATACATGACTAGGTTCATGTTAAATTTAATGTGACATTTTCTTTAATTTATTTAATTCTGTTATCATTCTCCTTCTCTCTATGTTTTACCTTGAATTCGTGTGTCTTTGTTTTACTCATATGACTCTTATAATATCTAACTTCGTAGCTCCTGGATGCCTCTATATTTCTTTTTTCACTTTTTTCTTATTTTTTCCATCTGCAAACGTACAAACGTTCTCTGACATGCTCATCATTAGATTGGTTTTCTCATTATTCTCGCATCTCTCATGAGTTGATTTCTCTGTTTCATTGTTTCTCTTTACATAACCCTCACCTTAACCCTAAATTATATTTTAATAATCACATTTTCCTTGCCCTAGTTATTATTTTTACTGCTACTGGTTTCTTTGATACTTTATGTTTACAACCTAAGTGTTTCGGACACTTTTCTTTTTCAGACATACCCGTTTTTGAGTATATTCTTCAGATTACTTCTACTTTTAGAAGTGCTCTTACTTTTTTCTTCTCTCCTAATTTAGCCTGCCCTTCTCCTCGGAACTACTTTCCCCTCCATGTTGGTCCACAGACATTTCCGTCACCATGGCTACCGTCCCCCGCGCCACCGAGAGCCTCATATCCGCGTGGCGGTCAGTAGAGGCGGGGGAGGGGACAGGGGCGGGTGCGGCCGAGGATGGCCCGCGATAATGAGGTGGCCGCCCTCACATAAAAGGGGCGCCGAAATGAACTGCCTGCGCCCGTCCGAAGCACCTGCGCTTGTCGCGGCCGGGGGCGCGGATGGCGACGGAGGGAGGGCGAAGCCCGAGTGAGGGCGGGGGCAGGATGCAGGCACTGGAGAAGGGCAGGACAGACGAGGGTGGTGGCAGAGAGAAGGCGAAATTCGAGGAGGGCGGGGACAGGATGCACAGAATGGAGGAGGGCTGAGCAGACGAGGATGGTGGCGGAGGGAGGGCGAAGTCCGAGGAGGGCGGGGACAGGATGCACAGAATGGAGGAGGGCTGAGCAGACGAGGATGGCGACGGAGGGAGGACGAAGCCCGAGTGAGGGCGGGGGCAGGATGCAGGCACTGAAGAAGGGCAGGACAGACGAGGGTGGTGGCAGAGAGAAGGCGAAATTCGAGGAGGGCGGGGACAGGATGCACAGAATGGAGGAGGGCTGAGCAGACGAGGATGGTGGCGGAGGGAGGGCGAAGTCCGAGGAGGGCGGGGACAGGATGCACAGAATGGAGGAGGGCTGAGCAGACGAGGATGGCGACGAGGAGGCTAAAGCCCCGAGGACAGCGGGGACAGGATGCACAGAATGGAAAGAGGGCTGGAGCAGACGAGGATGGCGACGGAGGGAGGGCGAAGTCCGAGGGAGGGCAACAGGATGCACAGAATGGAGGAGGGCTTAAGGGAGACGAGGATGGCGACGGAGGGAGAGGGCAAAGCCTCGAGGATGGCGGGGACAGGATGCACAGAATGGAGGAGGGCTGAGCAGACGAGGATGGCGACGGAGGGAGGGCGAAGTCCGAGGACAGCGGGGACAGGATGCACAGAATGGAGGAGGGCTGAGCAGACGAGGATGGCGACGGAGGGAGGGCGAAGTCCGAGGACAGCGGGGACAGGATGCACAGAATGGAGGAGGGCTGAGCAGACGAGGATGGCGACGGAGGGAGGGCGAAGTCCGAGGAGGGCGGGGACAGGATGCACAGAATGGAGGAGGGCTGAGCAGACGAGGATGGCGACGGAGGGAGGGCGAAGCCCGAGGAGGGCGGGGGCAGGATGCAGGCACTGGAGGAGGGCAGAGCAGACAAAGGTGGTGGCAGAGAGAAGGTGGAATTCGAGAAGGGGCGGGGACAGGATGCAGAGAATGGAAGAGTTCGGGACAGACGAGGATGGCATCGGAGGGCAAGCGGAGTTCGAGGAGGGCGAGGGCAGGATGCACAGAATGGAGGAGGGCTGAGCAGACGAGGATGGTAGCGAAGGGAGGGCGAAGTCCGAGGAGGGCGGGGACACGATGCACAAAATGGAGGAGGGCTGAGCAGACGAGGATGGTGGCGGAGGGAGGGCAAGGTGGTCGCAAGACAAACGCCAATGTGTGCAAGTATTTGGAATGTTTTCAGGAAGCGATTGGATATTCATACTTTCAGGTACTGTCGATTTCGTTCAGAATGTCTTTCTTGGTAAGCAGTGTTCGTGGTGTTAGCGACATATACAGATGTTTAGATGACATAGATGTAAAATTCACAGCGACTTTCAAAATTAAAAATTCAAGAATTTTTTATTTCTTCTGATGAGGACGTCGATTTTATTTATGAACCGTTGTCTAGTTTGAGCAATGAAAATTATATCGGGGAGAGTAATAATGATGCGAATAATTTTATTGGTGAGTCTTCTTAAAGTCAAGAGTTTTCATTACCTTTCGAATGATAATCTAAATTATTAGTCTGAATGATAATCTGAATTATTGAATAACAATCTGAATTATTAGTGTTTGATAAAAACAGTGAAATAAAATGTAAATGAAGACCCAACTGAACTAGACTATTTTTTTTATTATTTTATCACATTATATTTCGAAAAATAAAAGAAGAAATAAATAGATATGCAAGTAAAACCATATCTGAACTTCAACGAAATATAGTTGTAGTGCACCAGCATTGTTGACACATAAAGTGTACTGCGTTTCTCCCTACATTTTGTAACATTGTTACTTTCGGCAAAAATATAAAATTGAGAAGTGTTTCTCTAAATTCAATTCGCCCGACCATCTTATAATCTAATGATCATAAAAATAACAAGACTTAAAGAGAAAAGACAATACCAAAAGTGATTATCAATTTCCAACTGATGTGCACGATAGTTTTTGTTTTGCGTTTTTATTAAGTTATGTTACTCAGAACACCGGAGTTAACCACGTGACATAGCCCTCAGGATCGAATGGGTTAAACATTTTTTGATCAAGAAAATAAATTTCGTGAATAATTCATTAGAGTGCGAGCGGTAGAATACAGCATGCAAAAGTATCTCTTGGGTAGGCTAATAAAATTCTATTGCAGTTGATATTATGGATCTTACAGGGCGATCGTTATGTTTGTCTTAACTGAAGAATTTAATATTGTTATTGAATAATACTTCTAAAATATCACAATTTTAATTTTACCAATAAATTCAATGAATCAAAGGATGATAAATGAAAGATTTTTAACAGTGACTTTCGCACACTCTACACTCAGCCAATTTGATATTGATGACTATTAGCATTCTCTCCAACCCATTTACAAGGCAGCATTGCCTACAAACACTGTAAGTACTAACTGTCGACTGCACTTAGAACCAACCCATTTGAAATATCACGCACTCACTCATGTGGAAGATATAACAGGATTTATTATGTAACTTGAAATGTTACCGTACGTTGTTTTGGAACACAATTTATCTACAGCCAAAATAGAGTACAAGATAATTTAATGAATATATACCGTAAAACCAAGATGTCGTGCGGTTATATATTCGTTTTGGGTATTTTGTTGTGAAAGCAAGTCAAAAGTTTGTTTTCAACTTTCAAACAACGATCATTTCTAAAGCTTCCTTTAGAGTCTCTGAACCAAAAATAATAGTTGTATCATTCCATACTGTTGTAGCAATGATAATTCACTATCGTCAATTAAAAAAATTAGACATATTATATCTATCTTTGTATTATTCCAAATGAAGGTTGCAACCATCAGAAGAAAAGAAAAATTAAGTCATCTAAAGTAAGTTACAAAAAGGAAGTTAAGGAAATGGAAAAGCGGTTTCAAGGTAATGAAGCGAAACAAAACACAAATATAATGTAACTAATACAACAAAATCAGATTCCAAAACAAAACAGACAGAGCTATTACGTATGGAATAGATTAACACAGAATAGTGAAAGTGCGGGAGGAGGATTGGTAAACCATAGAAACAGCAAAACTGTGCCCACCAAGAAAATATTTACTTTCGCAAATTGAGCAAGGTATTAACGTAAACAAAAAAATAAAAAGATCAGAATAAATATGACAAAAGAAAGATGAAGAAAGAGAGAAAAAATAAAAATTAAAAATAAATAAAGAAATGAATTTTTTTAAAAAAGCATTTCAATTGGCAGTTAATCTACGAAACTGTCGCATAAGGTTTTCTTCCTCCACGCACAGTTGCAGGCAGCTCGACCGTGTCAGCATTTTTCCGTTCATTCGCAACGCAGCTATTTTTACGAGTGCCCCGCCTAATCCGCGGGACCCCGTAACGCTCGTGCGAGCGAGGTCAATTTCCAGGGGCGCATTTTACAGCAGAGAACACACGCCCGCCGCCGCAGTAATCCCTCATTGAATCTGCGCCGGCTTTCCGAGTTGCGTTATCGAGTGAGCAATGACAACATGGCAACACTCCAGCTACCGTACGCAACACTCGACTGCAAAACTGCAACAGCTGACACGTTTTACAAAAACACTAATGTGCGCATGGTTTCTAGAATGTTTTTTAACACCTTATGTGAAACCTCGGCCGCACTACCTACTTGCCAGTCTGGGAAGGTTCCTGCAAGCACGGGCAGATTACCCTGACGTTCTTGTTTACCCTTCAAATGCAGAAAAGGGAGTACACGCGGAAGCTGAAATGGTGCGATTGTAGGATAAAATAAAAATATATTTGTCAGAATTGTTCTATCAAACAACTAAGATTTGTTTTGTTTACCTTATATGCCTTACAACCATTTCTATTTCATTCTTTTTGTTTTAATTTCACTTATTTCAATATTTTCGTCAGCAGGCAGAAATGTGTTTGAATAGAGAATTCTTTCCTTGATTCTTTTTGTTGTTTTATTAAATCATTCACTTATTTGTTGTATATATTACAAATGTGAAAAGAGTTTCCGTAAGTTAACAATTATCGCTTACGACACAGCAGCAAAAAGACAAGATTCTTCGTCACACACCTTCCAATTTTAAGACAGCCACTCAGGACATCAACTGATGTCACTGTAATGCATCTGATTGGGAGGTCCTAGAATTCGAGTCCCGATGATGGCAGGAGTTTTGACATTAGCTCGACAGCTCGGTCGAATTCAACTGCTGCCTAGCAGAGTATTCTAGAGGCCGGTTGCTCTGAGTGATATTTTTCTTTGATTCCACTGACCAATACCAAGCGAATGCCCGAGCAATATCCCTACAAATGGGTCACGTCCTCTTCCTTGTCTTATACTCACCCCCTACTTATATTCCTTGATTCTTTTTGTATGTTTTATTACATTATCTCATTCCTGGTATTTGTTCAGTATATATTACAAATGCTGAAATTTGCTTCTGGACGTAAATGCGCGCACGTCACGCTTAGGGTGAGGTTAACAATACAGACAAGTCTGTTCGGGTGGATATCTAGAAAATCTCTTGCCGCTGAAACTCAAGCGTGTTAGTCACATACAGTCGTTTTTGACTAAATAAATAAATAATAAATAAAAAACCACTCACATGCACTACATTACCATCCTGGTCGGGAACTTAGACCTTGTCTCGGCTGAGGCGGACTCACTGGTGGGAGACACCGGGTGGATGAAAATTCCCGCAAACCAGCGGTAGGTCGGCGCCGGATCTCACCAGGCAAGTACACCACCACCTCTCGACGAATAACGAATCGACGAATAACGAATCACGCAAAAAACGGACGGGACTAATGACGAGTCCGGATTCACTAATCAACCAAATCCTTATATTAACGTAAGAAGGTAATTTACGTATTTCAAACGTAAGTAAACACGATTCGGAATCAAGATACTCTTCGTATCAAAAGTTTCATTTTAACCTCAATTGTCAGTTTTACAATAAATCTGCCTGATGTATTGTTTCATTTTAATGGATGATTTCTTTTCTTTTGTAGAGGAAATGAGAATTAACAGATTTACATTTGAGGAAATATATGCCAACCGACTTCTCTAAAGGACGTCTTGGGCTAAGTATCCAGTGACGTACCAACACTTCAGATAGTTTTGTACAACTGTTACTCTCAAAACACCTTCCATTTGCTTTAAACTTAGTGCCCGCGAACTCTCGTGAGACCGCAACCTTGACATGCCTCTCCTAAATTCTTCTGTCTTTAAAGGGGGATAACTGGTGTGAACAATAGCAACACAGTGAAACCTTTCGTACATGGGAGTGCTAAATGTACTATATGTGCAGCTTTGGTTTACTGATACTTTATTGCAAAGTGAATTAATTATGTACTATAGATACAGTTGGTAATTGTCCTTTACATTTCATACCAAAATAAAATATAAATCACTCCAAAGGCCAGTAATTAGCTATTGATGAAACAATCTTCAAACATTTACTAGTGTTCCTCTGAATGGTTCGTGAATACATAATGATGTTGACATATTTGCAAAGCGAGAGGTTAAATTTGTAAAGATATTTAAACATGTTGACAGGTTAGGCATTATTGCAACATTGATAATGTATAAAATTTAATTTAGAATATAATTACAAATTTAATTTAAAATATTTTATTTTTATTTGTAAATATGAGTTTGAATTAAACAGTGTATGACATGCTTTCAGAACAAAAGAAAAGTATGAAACGTAAGACAGTACCCCAAAGTAAAAGTCATTTAGAAGTTGAATGTTCACTGAGACGTCTAAAATAATTAGATGGCGACTTGTTTTTGATGTTAGGATACGTAGGAAATGTACATCGTTCTAAGGTTTGCAATGACTCATAATTAAAAATAGGAAATTTAGTTAAATGCCTATTTGACTCTTTTGTCATATTCACTTTCAATTAATTGTAAATCCATTCTTTGATTTTACAATATTCCAGGAACTACTTTTATAATGCTTGAAACTTCTATTTTAGCGTTGGAATCCAAAAATGCCTATTCACCCGTTAATGACCTCATTTTGGAATTACAAAATACAGGGTTAGTCAGTAAAATCGCCCACCTTGGATATTTTCTAATCGGTTCAAGATATTGTCATGAAATTTTCACACATCAATTAATAATAAATAAAACAATATAATTCAATTTCAATATAATTCAATATATAATTCAATATAATTCAATTCAATTTTTATTCAAAAGAGAGTGGACTAACTTCATGTTTTTAAGTTGAACACTGTTCTTATTTTTATAGAAAGAGAACGGTCTCGTGAAGACAAATTCATCTATACATCGTATGTTGGTATTTGTTGAATAATTAACGGCCCAAAGAGAATTAAATCTGGCGAAATCAAACGAAAATTCAACGGACGTTAGTGGCGCGGCACCGGGTAACTCAGCTGACTTCAGAGTACGAGGCGCAGGGCACTGCAACCACTTGGGTCGCATGATGGTTCCTTGTATATTACAATCCTTTAAAGAACTGAGTTCACAATTAGTCCAAAATAATTAATCGAAGTGGCAAATCACCTGTATATTCTTATTAGTACGAGCATCATTCAACACGCAGATAAAATCTGAGGTCATGTAACCGTAAATATCGAATATTTCTTTTGACATTTTAATGTTTTTATTGTTTTAATATTGATTTTCTTCTTTTTAGATGTCAAAAACATGAAGTACACCTTTAAAATATATTAATGAATTATCCGATTCATCTTCCGTCAGAAATTACATGGAATGAGAACATAGAAATGTATATAAATAAGAAATGCGGCGTCTCAAAATGCAAATACCTTTTTTTGTTTTGAAGAAAACTTTAATGAGAAAATTTATTTTCGAAAATATGAACATTTGCTGGCAAAACATCATTTAAAGAAGGGAATGAAGATTTGGGCATGTAAATGATCTTGGCTGTGCTTTACTTGAGGACAGACAAGCCCCGAGAAGGACCGTAACAAAATGGTCGAAACGTCGGAACACAGCCTTCGACGTGGCGTCACCCGGACAGCCAGGATCATTTACATGACTCTGGCCCCGGAAGCCTATGATTTCACAGAAGATTTGGGCAGTTCATTCCTATGTATCCCGTATATGCCATGAGAACCGATACACATTTATCATACGCATCAGTGTCATGGAGTTTACCTTATGTCATCTCGTCTGCTTAAGTTCATCACTTCGCAACACATGCCGTCAGTAACGTTATCTGAACCTGCTGACAGTTTTCGTCCATACCAACGACATAGAGTTTAATCTTCTATCTTTTCGACTGCACGCTTACAATACATAGCCACTATTTTGTTTTCTATTTTGTAATTGGTTATCTTTGTTGTTACAACTCTGAAACTGCGATATTTTGCCAGGATAGCTTCATACTCATTCTTTCTTTTGGAGACTGGACAGTATCGGTCTTTTTTCAATGACGCGTGCGTTCGATTACAGGTATTCGTAGTCACAATCATTTTCGTAGTAAAAATAAGACTCAGGGATTATTCGGACTAGTAAAGCAAAATGAGAAAACTAATTTTCCGTTCCAAACAATGGACAAGCATTTGTTCTATAAATACATTCCAGCGGCTGCGGATAGTGCAAAATACAAACACATGGGATGGCGTGTGTATGCGCGAACAAAATTCACCAACCGCAATTCCACGATGTATTGTCTACCCAAGTACGATGACGTTTGATGTGACAACGCTTTAAGCTTCTGACTCTCTGCTTATGATGAAATTGAGAAGGAGTACACAACTTCTTCAATTTTCTTTTATTTTCTGTTCTTTTCTAAATAATGACCCATAAGTTTTCATTCACAGTAGAATATATTTATTTTTATTTCATATACAATAAGCAATATTTGCTTAAAATATCAACTTACTTCATATTATTATGCGTCTTCTAAAATGCTTTCAAGAGCAAAATATTATTTGTATATTAAATAATTTTTCTTGTCTAACTATGGACTCTTCAAAATACTTTGTGGCCAGTACCTTGTGGACCCTTCAAAATATCTGTGGCCAGTACCTTGTGGACTCTTCAAAGCACGGCCTGGAGCAGGCGACGGTCTGCGGGGGGCACAGAAAATAGCACGTCGGTTTGCAGGGTTGCTTGGGGGAATGAGCGTGCCGAAGGCAGCCGCGGCGTTCCTGCGGGGAACGCCGATTTCTCACCCTCTCTCTCCCTCCCCTCCCTTGGAATTCTGCGAATACCCTAGCTCGGCGTTAGTCGTCTCTCGGCATTAAGACCTTAGTTTCATGTGTTAATAGTTTACTAATTGAAAACAACAGTATACAGGTGCAAACGTGAAGTACTCGTTAAGTACTGGAGTGTAATTTGAGCTTCATATTCATGGGATTTGTTTTGTGCTACCTCGTACGAAATGGTATTTGACGTGGGTGTCAAATTCATTGGGTAACAATGCCATTTCTGAAAAGATTACGATCATTAACCGATCACCCACCGTAAAACACACCATTTCTCTCGCAGATGACGAGTGCATCCGCCTTCATTCGCCAACCCGCACGGAGTAACATCGCTATCGGCTCTGAACGGACAGCCGTGATTTGTGTATCGGAATTGGTTCACGTCATAAAGCCATTAAATAAGAGCGCGAGCGCGCGCACCTCGTTGCGCGGTCGCGGACGACGACGGTCGTTTCGCACGCGGAGGAAATGTATGTTGTTTTCGAGAATCGCTGATGCGACTCGTACGAGCAGGAAATATCAATTACGGGTGGCGCGTCGCGCACCGCTTTTACGTCGGGAAACTTGGCAACAGAGTTGTCGTAACTCCGCCGATTTACGACCCGAGCGCTGTCTCCAAACTGCACGCGCGTCGCTCTCTATCCACACGCTTCGAGTCCGTCCCGCGCCGTGGCAGAACCTGGACGCACCTGGGCGGTGTAGGAAGATTTTTCTAAGAACGAGCCAAAGTGACAGTTCCCTAAGCAAGTGAACATCACATGTAATTCAGAGAAGTATCCCTCCACCGCGACAGCTGTTCAGCCACGCCTCAGCCACGCCTCTTCGTAAAGTGTTTGGTTACGGCACATGGGCGGTATAGGAAGATTTTTCTAAGAACGAGCCAAAGTGACAATTCCCTAAACAAGTGAACGTCACATGTAATTCAGAGAAGTATCCCTCCGCCGCGACAGCTGTTCAGCCACGCCTCTTCGTAAAGTGTTTGGTTATGGCACCTGGGCGGTGTAGGAAGATTTTTCTACGAACGAGCCAAAGTGACAGTTCCCTAAGCAAGTGAACATCACATGTAATTCAGAGAAGTATCCCTCCGCCGCGACAGCTGTTCAGCCACGCCTCTTCGTAAAGTGTTTGGTTACGGCACCTGGGCGGTATAGGAAGATTTTTCTAAGAACGAGCCAAAGTGACAGTTCCCTAAGCAAGTGAACATCACATGTAATTCAGAGAAGTATCCCTCCGCCGCGACAGCTGTTCAGCCACGCCTCTTCGTAAAGTGTTTGGTTACGGCACCTGGGCGGTATAGGAAGATTTTTCTAAGAACGAGCCAAAGTGACAGTTCCCTAAACAAGTGAACATCACATGTAATTCAGAGAAGTATCCCTCCGCCGCGACAGCTGTTCAGCCATGACTCTTCGTAAAGTGTTTGGTTACGGCACCTGGGCGGTATAGGAAGATTTTTCTAAGAACGAGCCAAAGTGACAGTTCCCTAAGCAAGTGAACATCACATGTAATTCAGAGAAGTATCCCTCCGCTGCGACAGCTGTTCAGCCATGACTCTTCGTAAAGTGTTTGGTTACGGCACCTGGGCGGTATAGGAAGATTTTTCTAAGAACGAGCCAAAGTGACAGTTCCCTAAGCAAGTGAACATCACATGTAATTCAGAGAAGTATCCCTCCGCTGCGACAGCTGTTCAGCCACGCCTCTTCGTAAAGTGTTTGGTTACGGCACCTGGGCGGTATAGGAAGATTTTTCTAAGAATGAGCCAAAGTGACAAATCCATAAACAAGTGAACATCACATGCAATTCAGAGAAGTATCCCTCCGCCGCGACAGCTGTTCAGCCATGACTCTTCGTAAAGTGTTTGGTTACGGCACCTGGGCGGTATAGGAAGATTTTTCTAAGAACGAGCCAAAGTGACAGTTCCCTAAGCAAGTGAACATCACATGTAATTCAGAGAAGTATCCCTCCGCTGCGACAGCTGTTCAGTCACGCCTCTTCGTAAAGTGTTTGGTTACGGCACCTGGGCGGTATAGGAAGATTTTTCTAAGAACGAGCCAAAGTGACAGTTCCCTAAACAAGTGAACATCACATGTAATTCAGAGAAGTATCCCTCCGCCGTGACAGCTGTTCAGCCACGCCTCTTCGTAAAGTGTTTGGTTACGGCACCTGGGCGGTATAGGAAGATTTTTCTAAGAACGAGCCAAAGTGACAGTTCCCTAAACAAGTGAACATCACATGTAATTCAGAGAAGTATCCCTCCGTCGCGACCGCTGATCAGCCACGCCTCTTCGTGAAGTGTTTGGTTACGGCTGCAGTGAAGACATCACGATCCAGACGTTTTAAGGGTTTCACTGAGGTATATGCACGTATGCGAGTCCGGGAAATATTTAAATTTAATTACATGTGTGAAAAATCTCTTAACATCCTCTCACAAGCAGTAAAAGAAAATTGCCACGAATATAAATAGAAAGGTCTCAACCACAGCTCGCCACACAACAGCACAATAGCCGCAAACACTTGCACCAGTACGCATCTCACATTCAAGTCTCGGTTTTAAAATAAACATAGTATTTATCACATAAAAAGTAAAATCAATGTAATGTTTATAGAAAAAAAGAAATTTTACAGATGAGCACATAACACTACACTTACTAATTTGAATTATTTCTCGTAGTGCTCTATATTTTCGCTGGACGAGGACATTACAAAAGGAAGCGTCGAAGCCATTTACAAGTTAGCCAACTGCAAACGAACGAATGCAGAAAGCGAGTCCAATGGACTACGGGCACAACGACCACAGAACCTTTAGTTATGTTACCGGCACTAGCTGTCAATTAGGCCCAATTTTAGGAAAATTCTTCTTTAAGTACAGGGTGATGGCAGTAGAAAGATTTTGACTGTATTTCACGGTTTTATGACATGATTCCCGGCGAATCGGCGATTGGAGGAGAGTTGGGAATTTTAGAAATCAGTTGGTCTAAAACACTTTCATTTGAGAAGGGATCTTTATTTTTTAATAGTCGTACATGGAAAAATTGTAACTTTAATGTTTGTTGACTGGAAAGAGTTTCTTTTTTGTACTCGTAAGCTTTCGCGGCTCAAATCAATGAATTCTTGGCTGGAAGTCATTGACTCGGGCAGAGGCCCTGAGGAAAGCCTGCAACATGATAGGCGAAACGTCAGCCTCTCAGCCCACTATGTGGCGTCACCCGGGCAGCCAAGACGATGATGTTTTTTTTTTGCTCATTTAAGGTCGCATTAACTACGAGGTCATTAGTGACCACTATTTATATAACGTTAAGGGTATCTGTACACTACATGAGGTGATATTGTGATGATAAGTGGTGAAAGGACGAACACAAGTACAACCATGCCCGGGGCGGGACTCGAACCCGCGATCTCTCGGCCCGAGATCGCTACGGCACTACTGCCTTTACGATCTCTGCCACCCGCATGAGTTGTGGTACGCGTTCGGCTGAGAAGTCATGGCCAAATAAAAATAGTGGAGGCAAAAACAGTACGTAATTTCTCCCCCTTATTTTTACGCAAAATTACGCGAAAAGTACTCAAATTTTCGAAAAATTGAACATAATCTTATTTCTAAATCTATCTTTAAAGAATACGTTTTATTAAAGCAAAAAAATCTATCTTCATAATTGTAGTAGTAGGAAGACGCCGAAAAAGATTTGAATCTTTTTCGGCGAAGTTTGGGTTTTCAAAGAAATTGAGACTTGCAGCATTCTCTTAAACGTCCTTCACCAACAAGAACCCCGCAGGGGGGGATCACGATGCCGTAGATTGTCGTGGTCTCTGGTGGTGTGTCGTAGTCGACCACCCGGACCCTGGATCTCGCGGCGCCGCTCACCTCGTTAACTTGAAGGTGCAGGTCGTGACAAGGCGATGATAACCTCCTGGTCGTCGCGTTCGCCCGGCTACCCAGTTGAGCCTATGGCGCGTCGTCCTTTGGGCAGGATTGGGCGAAGGATGCTTTTCGGAGTACTCCGGATCCCATTTGAAAGTCCGACGGGAGTTAGATACCACCCGTCAGGTTGCCCAGGTTCCGGCGTTACCCATGTTGACAGCTAGCTGTAAGCGATTGTGGGGACGGGATGGGGGCTCCGAGCCGCCTGGACCTTAGTTGAGGTGGCTCCCAGTTGGGCTCTCGGATTCGTCGTGGCAGTGGTCCGATACTCTGGGCAAAGAGGAGGGAACTTGTTCCCGGCGCATATGAGTGACGCATTATCGAGACTCCGGTACCAGCCTGGAGCTCTGAGCTGGCAGGGCGGTCCGACCCAGGTATTGTATGGGGAGGTTACCGCGAGGGTCAACCTCGTTCTGGCGGGACCCAGATACCAGCCCAAAGGCGAACTGCGGAGGGGAGGTGAGGAGCAGAGGCTAGCGCCTAGGTGATCACTCCGGGGTTAATTCCCCCTAATAATAAAGACAAGTGCGTGATAGACGCACGGTAGGCACATACACACATACACTATTCAACAACAAAATTTAATTAAAAAAGATGAAGTCATTTTTTTTAAATTCTGAAAGTGTCCCAGGGACTTCAAGTACCCCCAAAATTAAAATATTGGTTTCAAATTCAAGGGACCAGGACATCAGCAAGATCAATTGGGGAATATCAGTTTTGGAGAAAATCAACGGAATGGATTAGCTGCTAGAGTTGTTCACAGACAGAACACGGGTGGACAGACAGACGGACAGACGTTTTGCGGTCATTCGATTTTTTGGCATTAAAGGCCCACAAAGCATGGATTCAGGCTGCTCCACGTATTGGAGAATTGATCCCCTAAATTTAGTAACTGGATTTATCCACATTTTCGTTACCAGGGCACTGTAATAAGAGTTTTATACCAAAAATTCACAGTGTTTTCGCATAACATTCATCTCTACTGTGTAAATGGTAGCGAGAAAGTAACAAGTAGTTTAAGAAAAGTAAACAAAAACACTGAATGAATGTATGAATGAATGAATGAATGAATGAATGAATGAATGAATCGGCATGGTCACAGCTTCGCATTTTGGAAATGATCCGAGGGGTACATTCTTGTTAGAATCCATGAATTTTAACAAAAAATTATGAACGCTACTTGTGCGAAAGTGTCTCTGGCGTATTTATATCGAAATGCATACCCGCAATATGCGTCAACATTAGTTGATACTCCGAAGTCTAACTTTCTGTACTAGTTACCTACTAACTATTTCTGTACGAATGAATGGAATCTTTCAATTACGTAGTATTAGAATCATTCACAATATGTGAAACGGCAGCCATGTTGATTCATGGCAAACAGTTATGTGACCACTTTCTGGTAATTGTCTTGTGGAATGCTACTTTGCTGAATGTGTAAAGTGCGATTTTCCAATTACAAAGAGTAACTGAAAGTAGTGGTTTCCATGCGTGAGGGCTATAAAATACCTTTTCCTGGATTCATAATGTGTTTCACATCCTATCACACCATATCCTGAACGCAAAACGCGGTCTCATGTGAAGTGTATTGATCGATTGCGAGAATGCACGTAGGTTGCCGCCCCTTCTCCTACATACTCTCCTTTACTCCGTCCTAATGAAAACTGCTCACGCTAGTCGCAAATTTAAAGAATATTGAGTAGATTAAAACATATCAATCTAATCGATCTTAGCGTTGCTCCTTACATCACTTCTAAGGCTCATTAACAGAGTAAAAATATGTTATTTATAAACTCTTTGGAAATAGTTTTAAATTGCTGAGTGTGAACGGAAAATATGAATATTAGATGACAGCACACTGGAAACAAATTAACTCTCAATTTTGTTCATTTTATAGACTCTCATTCTCCTATGAAATATTATAACTATTTGTTCTTGATATACGGTTCTTACTCTTACCACTGTCTTCCTTTTTATCTTCATCTCTCCCCCTCTCTCTTTCTCCCCCTCTCTCTATCTTCCTCTCTCTCTATCTTCCTCTCTCACTCTTTTTCTCTCACTCTTTTCTTTCACATAAATAGCCTCTCTTACTCTCTTGCCAAGTTTTTCTCATCAATGGTACTGGTCAATCGTGCATATACTGCAATCATACATATTTACTGTGTTCTAGTGATAGGGCATTTCAGTATGTATTTCAAGTTAAGTTGTTTATTCTCAGTTATCCGTTGTGTGTTGATACTCAGTGCTAGAAGAATCTGCACTCGCGAGCGCTTTGAAGCTTGCTTCCACATGCACGAGTCATCAGAGATGACCCTGTTTCCTGCGTCCGAACTCTAACGGCGCGAGAATTCTGCAAACCGGTGCCCACGACCTGCCATGCGCTGGCAAGCCAAAATACGGCAAAATCGTCCGCGATTCAACAGTCCGAGGTGATCAGTGTTCGCCTATTATTCTAGAATATTTCTAACCAGCGTTTTGGATTGGGTAACTAGTCCCTACCATTAATCTTTATTATACTGCGCTTGCGTTAACATTTGTAAAAGCGCCGCCCCAAAGAAGTAAAATCAGAGATACCTCTGTGGAGTAGTGACAGTCGTCGCAAGCCACGTAAAATATGTTTATCTTAGCCTTCATGCTATTTTGACGTTCTTGTTGAAGTAATAACGATGATTGCACAACGGTGCATGTCATCTTTAAACCTATAATAGTGTGGTAGTCGCCCAGCAATCACTGCGTGGCAGTTGCCCAAACATGAAACAGTGTTTACTTTGTAACTACAGTAAGAAGTTACAAACGGCGAAATGTCTTTTTGTTATTCAAAGCACTCTACAAACTGTTCCGGGAGTAACATTACGATCTCGGAGTCCGTGTTCGACGTAGTTTGCGTTTTTACAAGGTTTTCATACCAACACTTATTTCTGTATTAATTCTTTTTGAGCAGCAAACTTCCCGACTTGCATGCCTGCAAGACACACATTCCCCAAAACTGCCACCTTCCGACTTCCCTGCCCGCCTCCGTGTATGCAAACTCTGCAAGTCAGCCAGATCTCCACCAACGTCAAGCATTTGCCATCAAGACCGGTTCTGTAAATTGTTGTATTTTCCTTGCAGGAACTGTGATGTAAGAAGTGTGTATACATTTTCTTTCATTTTCGTATGTGTATGTGTATTTTACATAGGGTTATGCAACCTATGTTCTATTACAATCTGCCTCACTAGATTATCGCAAAGCTTCAAGTAGGGCGTTCAATGCTATCTTTCCATACATTCTACTCTTCTATTATCAACAGCATTACGCCGAACACATTCGTTACTACCAAAGTCATCTTTCATGCACGTACGTGGTATTTCTCATTACATTTCAGACATTTTTTTTTGTTTTGTATCAAGCGAAATTTTGATTCTGCGTGGCTACAAAAATGATGTCTCCCTATCTAGCATTTCTTTTCTTTCTCCCATTGGCTTTTTATTCCCCTTTACGTTCCACCTTCAACCTCTTTTACTAACCTTTATTTCTTTCGTCTCCCCCATTAGAGATGTCTTCCCCTTCTTCCTCCTCCATCCTCTCTTCCCCAGGAGAGCTCTTCCTCCTACCCCTACTGCAGCCGCCGGAGCTGCCATGAGTGCATGCCCGAGGGCCCGCCTCGCCTCGGCGATATCCACAACAAAGCAGAATCTGCTCCCGCAGGAAAAGCGAGGCTTTCCGGGGGCTTTTCCGAAGGCTTGCCCGCCCGCCCGCCTGCGATTTCACTGGAGCTGCTGGCGCCGCGGTGGAAGGGAAGGAGTTCAATGCAGAGAAGGAGGAGGAGGTAGAAAAGATAGAGGCAAAAGTAGAATGACTTTGGATGAGGCGGAGGAGAATGTAATGGGGAAGCAGGAGGAGAAGGAGACAGTGTGGAACTGAAAATGACAGAGACGGAGGGGGAGAGGAATGAACTAGGTGAGTAATTTAGGAGAGGGATGGAGGAGAGGATGAAGGACATAAAGTATTTGATGAAGAAGACGGAAGAAGGATTATAGGTAGAAATGGAGGAGGAGGCAAAAATAAAGTGCAAAGGGAAAATTTGCTGAGGAAAGGTAGAGGGAGAGTAGAAGTAAACGAGCAGCAGGAAGATTTGGCGGGAAGGACAAGGTGGAAGAGGATTTAATAGAGGAGGATGGGAAAGTGGGGAAGAATCTGAAGGAGGAGGAGGATTTTTAGACGAATATGACGTGGAGAAGACTGGAGGAGGTGGAGGATGTAGTATAGGAGAATGTGGTGGAAAAGGAAGTGGTAAAGGAGTATATGACGATGCAGTAGAGGGAAATAGAAGAATAAGTGAAGAACAAAATGGAATTGTAAGGTATAGAATCGAGGTAGATAAAAGATATAAAAGAAGAGGTAGAATTGGGATAAATAACAATGTCGACAAAGAAGGCGAATATAAAAGTAAAGACGTATGAAGGAGTGTATACTGGAAGGAAGCCTAAGGCAAAGTCTGAGAAAAGAGGTGGTACCTAGGCAAAAGAAATGGAGGTGGGGAAGGAGCCAGGAAAAAGCGGAGGCAAGAGGCGGACGCAGAAACCTAAACGCACAGCAGAAAATTCTTTGTCTTAACTTGAAATGCAATGCGAGATGTGGTATCTGTTTGGCATTTACGTTTCCGCTCTATCGACCCACAGCGCTTTCGCTTTTGCATGGGACGCACCTGAACTCGACAAAATCACACAGCCTCTGTTGCAATGATCTCCTACAACACTGCAAATATATGGTTCATTTTTTTGTTTATTTAGAAATTTCCAATTTTTATAGTTGATTTTTTAGAATTGCAACCGTTACTATTACTGTAATGTATTGATTACTATAAAGTTAAGATTATTTAATTTTAAAAATTGTAATAAAATTAGCATTACTTGTAATTTGAAATAAATTGTAATGTTCGTTTACTCCACTGCCCCCTTCAATGGTAATTGACTCCAGAAATGTTGTAGTTACCGAGGGAAGCTCTGGTAGATTCCGAGGCCCATTACGTAGCCGTTACAAAGAGTGTGGGGTGAAATAAAAATGTAGCCTTGTCGCAATAGAAAGGAACTAACTAATAAGAACAAGTTTGAGACATTTTATTGACCACTTCTGATTTTAAGTTTCTCGGTTGTTCACATTTGTACGGGACATTTTAACCATTATAAAAAGTTCACAGACTACACAAATTTGGATAAAAATTAATTCTTATTTTTTTCAATAGTTTGTCCTGCCCTTATAGTGTGGCGTTTTAAAAAACATTGAATTACAATACATAAATATTTTGTATATTTTAAAAAACTTATAATTTTTAGCCATAATAATTAGTTATAAAAATAAATTATATAATTGTGTTCGAACAAATATTTTTACACAAAATGTTTGAAAGTTTCGAAATATACATTTTGTTGAAACACTGTCATAAAATGTCATGAAATACTGCAAGCATGTTAAGGTTTTCATTTCTGTGTTCGGAAGTCATGGTATAATATGCATTTACATAAAAGATGATAAGCGGTTTTCATCGTCTTGTTGACAAATATAGAGTGGTTATTGAATAGTACTGAAAGAGTGTAATTTATAATAAAACTTGTCATCCCGTCATATAACTAATTACATATTACATAACAATAGAAAGTATTTTACATTCTTACTAACAAAGACTGACGCAGAACATGAGAAAGAAAATAATATACTTATAGCTCTTTTAAAGTAGCATTCCAGCTGACATGCGAAATTAGAATTATAAATTCAGTTAGGAGACGCCGTTTTTATTAGGAAATATTTACAACTATTTTATCCTATTAGAACAGACATGTAGATTTTTACGAAATTGTGATCTAACAGTAAGTTTTTTGAATATTTATTCATGAGGTATCAACCTGGTGAGAACTTGCCAAGCAACACTAGATGTTCTGGATACTTCCGTCACAGGTAAGAGGGTTTTAGTGGGCTTAAAGTTCAATGTTTTTTGAATGATAGTATTCCATGATAAATCAAACTTCATTGAGATAAAGAGTCTATGCGTCATAATTACAGATTTCTCAAATTGAGTAATGATAAAGATAACTGTCAATTGTTCTGACTCCGACAGTTATGAATATTCATCAGGGAAAAGTGTTTATGAAGGAAAACGATGTTTCTATGTTATTGGACCTGTTCAACCATGCTTTATAAGCTAGCGTACATATAAAACATACAGTGGTGCAAGTATACTTTTTCCATGGGGGAAGAGCTACCGTGTCCAGATAGTAATTTGTATAAAGATGATTTCAATTACACTGAATTTAAAACTTATTTACTTTGTTAATTTATAGTCATAAATAACGTTTTTAATTGACATATTTGATAACTTTAGTAAAATAGAAAATAAGAAAAAGTGTGTCAATGACCTCTGTGGATTGGCTGAAATCCCGTGACCTCCAAGCATTGGATGCACCACAGGAAATATCATTTTCCCAATCAAAAAGAAATAATAAGATTCCAAAATATTTTAAGAAACTTATCATAATGATCTGACTTTTAGGCACGTTCCATCTCAGAATAACTGAAGACACTGAAGGGAATTTCGTAATTTATATTGCTTAACCGAATTTTTTAGAGATAAAAGTTGATCTCTATTTCTTTTTTAGGAGGATGTTTTGTATAATTTATGTGAAAGCTTTGTTTTATTAAAACCCGTAAATAACATAAAATACTAGCTAATTCTTCTTCCATTTGCTCATTAATCCGAAAAAAATCAGAATAATTATCATTAACAAAGTATACTAATGAATATAGAAAAAATAAATATTTCATACGTATAGAATAAAAAAACCAGCTCTCAATATTTCTTAAATTTCCCACAATATTAACACGAGATTTAAAACAATGTTGAAAGTCAATTTTGATATCTCGTACGTATGATATATGTTACTTCATGCATATTTAGCCTTAATATTCTTTATAAAGATTTTCATATTATTTACAAGACGAACCGGGAGCGGTAGCTCAGTGCATCAATTGATGTCACTGCAGCGCCTCTGAGGTCCTAGGTTCGAGTCCTGACAGCGGCAGGATTTTCGATAGTAGCTTTTCAGAGAGGTCGAATTCAGTCGCTGTCTGGAGGAGAAATCAGCCGGCTGCAGTGATCGATAGTTCCCCGTGGTTTCTCTGATCAACACCAGGCGAATGCCGGAGCAGTACCCTAACAAACGAGCCACGGACCGTGCGCGATCTTCCCTCCCTTGTTCTCTTCCTTGTCTTATCCTCACCCCTTACTTACACACACACACACACACACTTTCACTAACATGCACTACTCTACATCATATTCCGGGAGACCGGTCGGGAGCTTAGAGCTTGTCCCGACTGGGGCGGTGCCTCGCTGGTGGGAGAGTTCTGGTTAGGGGGAACCCCACTAGACGACGGTAGGTCGGCGCCGGATCTCGCCCTCCAGCGGGGGAAGATCACAGCCATTTCCCGAGAAAAACATGCGCTACACTTACGGGACTAATGATCGAAGCCGTTGACGTACCCGGAAACACGAAAAAAATCAATACAAGACGCATACAACAATTTTACGTCAGTAAGAAATATCACATTGACTTTCAACATTTTTAAAAATTGTAACAACTGAAAGAGAAACAGAAGATGCACTAATGTTAAACAGAAGATATTAATGGTTTTAAAACAATATATATTGTTGATCGGTTGATGTGCTTGGGCACGTCAACTGCTTTGGTGAAGTGCAAAGCGTAGTCTCATCGATGTAGTGAATGTTTTACCCCGAGAGGTGTCGGTGGTCTTCGCCCAATGAATAGCGGGATCCGGCACAAACCTACACGTTGTACAGGTCAGCAACGGTGATCCTGAGCTAAACTCAGGCGCCATAACATATCATGTGTGCAGTGAAAATTCGTAGAAGGCTTTAAAGTTAGTCATTAATCGGTCAATAATGGATATTGAATAATGTGCGTTTTGATCACCAGGGAAAAAATTAATCGTAGAAAGTCTCAGGCAAACGAAATGTTTCAAATGTCTCTTCACAATTTTCCCCAATAGTATGATAAAGATTTCATTCCAAGTTTAAGTATCAGTGCAAATAATATTTATCATTTTTTAATACTGTTAGTTCCGAAAGGACGTGAGTAAATCAAACCACCAAAAACAAAACAAAGTAAAACGTGAAGAATGCACACTGAATACAGAAGAAACCTCGAAAAAAAGAGAGAAAACAACGTAGGTATGTTTCGTTGCGGGAGGCCAAATACCGCAAAACCAGAGCAAGCACAGCGAAAAAAAAGAACCAAAACAAGAGAAACATTCTCGACAGGCGAAAGAACAGGCCTGGAAACGAACAGACGTCAGGGCCTCGCGCGACGGACATCGCGCAGAAGAGAGAAGACAACCGAAGAGAAAAGAGAAAGTAAAAAAGAGAGACGGGTGGCAGTCAAGGGGAGGAGGCAAAGGTTCGGAGCGTGTAAAGGAACCAGACAGGGGGCCTCAGACGCCACTCTCAAGGCACGTGCCCAGAGAGGAAACTAGAAACAGAGCGTCCTTTGTTCCGGTATTAGTTCCCTGCCCAGACGACAGAGAGGCACGAACTCGGAACAGCTTCGCGCCATTCAACTGTCAAATGTTTTTTTTTTCTTCCTTCCTTCTCCTCTTGCAGAAACCCTCTATTTTTTTCTACAGGATAACGAAGCATTCAGCTGTCCACAAAATTAAATATGCAGTCCGGAGAAACACTTGAATATCTGTTCCAGCGAGTCTTCTCGTCCTCTCGTATCTATGTATTTCGTGAGTTGATGTATTTTGAATTTTTTGCGAGGCGAATGGGGATATTTCATCCTCTTGAAACATCATAAAAAGGAGGCGGAGAAATATTTGACTTCTCTCGTGTCAACAGCCGAAGCATATAATTTTATTCCCGGTTTTTACAGCTTTCGCGCGTATAAACTTTCTTTTATGGAAAGGGTGACCCATGTGCATTTCAATTCTCGGGTACGCCATATTGTTGTTTCTTTGCTAAAAAAACAAACCAATATTAACGGTGATTCGGTAACGGAAATGCAAAATTTGCAAAAAAGTACTTTTGTCGATATCCACAGAGGAATAGTGTTTACTTTTAAGACACATGTAGCCTGCTGAAAGTTTAATTTTTAGCACTAGTTCTGAAAATGAGACGACACTATCTTCAGTTAAAACTGTAAATGCAACAAAGGAAACGAAATACTTACGTCTGAATGCTACATCTATTACTGGCCTTAGTGTAACAGAACATAACTGAATGATTTGTATATTAGAGTTAAAATAAAAGGAAAATCAGTAAGAATGTTTAAAAAATAAAGTATATACACGGTAAAAGTGATTTTTCCCCGTAGGATTACGCCACTCGAACTACAGCTCATGCGTTGAAACCTTTCCTACTAGTGAAATAAATGTCACTTCTACCACTCTTTACATAAATCACTATTTCCGCCTGCTCCTGTATCTTCTTTTATTACGCACGGACATCTGATTGATTAATTTTTTCGTGTTTCCGGGCACGTCAACTGCTTTAATCATTAGTTCCGTAAGTGTAGTGCATATATTTTTCTCGAGAGATGGCGAAGATCTCCCCCCGCTGAATGGCGGGGGGAGATCCGGCGCCGACCTACCGTCGGCTAGTGGGGTTTCCCCTTATCAGGACTCTCCCACCAGCGGGGCACCGCCCCAGCCGGGGCAAGCTCTGAGCTCCCGACCGGTCTCACGGAATATGTGGGAGTGTAGTGCATGGTAGTGTAAGTGTGTGTGTGTAAAGGGAGAGGATATGACAAGGAAGAGGACGGAAAGATCGCGCGCAGTCCGTGGCCCGTTTGTTAGGATACTGCTCCGGCATTCACCTGGGATTGATCAGAGGAGCCACGGAAAACTACCGATCACAGCAGCCGTCCGCTAGAATTCTCCTCCAAACAGCGACTGAATTAGACCTATCTGAAAATCTAGTGTCGAAAATCCTGCCGCCGTCAGGACTCGAACCTAGGACCTCCCGGTCAGAGGCGACGCAGTGACATCAGTTCATGCACCGAGCTACCGCTCCCGGTTGGACATCTGAAAGAGCGAATCTCGTACTTGCTGTAAATGAAAGTATCACGGGAAAGTTGGGACGTTATTACTTCATTTTACCTAAAATATTAATGACCATCATCAATAAATGCGATCTTCTAAATGAAAAAAAGTACGAATAAACCTCATTATAAAATTACTACCTACTGAATGAAAAATTATAAACATAATTGAAATTGAAACTGGTTTTAGTGTTAAGTTTAATATATGTTTTGCTATTTAAAATAATTATTGTCACACAAATTTGATGCTATTTATTATTTATTACCTCTAATTCATTATTTACTACATTGAGAATTATTAACAGTAATATTAACAAAAATATAATTAATATTAAATGAAAGTACAAATATACATTTGTAAAAACAATACCAAGTACGCTCTTGTATTTACAAACGGATAATATGTATATTAAATAAAAGATTAAAAAGACCTGATCGAAACTGTAATACACGCCTTAGGTGTACCTTATCGGGAACTGATTTACTTCCCTGCCTAAGGGAGGCGTGAGCATTATGTACTCGCAGCCCTCGAAAATTCTTGGACTTGGATCTAAACTTGTGAACGTAATGAGGTCCAGCCCGGTAACAATTACCCCACACGAATCCACGTCTGCTCCCAATGAAACAATTTCTCAAGCGATTCCGGTATGTGAAGTACCAAGCGTATGCTTATTTTTGAAAGAGAGTAGCTGGAAACGAACCTCAGCGTTGCTCACATGCTCACACTGTAAACTAGAGAGCCTCAGTGGTGACAACGTGACAACGAAGCACGTGTTGCCGGCACGTCAACGCACGTAGCTCGAACAGTTGTCACGTACGGCCCTCTGCTCACGGTCAACCGTTTTCAACACTGACGATGTTACGCTGCAAATAATCGGCACCACGGTGACAAACGTATAAGACACTTGTAATTTTAACACATCACAACAACATAAATTAAGAAGTTAATTTTTTCTTCAATTTTTTTTTCTCAAGGAATTTTTCATGTATCTCTGTAATCGTGCCCAGCACATCTGATTATTCACGCACCCTATTCACATTTATAGTTCGAAAATCTTTGATAAAGAATTGCAATGGAAGTGTGTAAGGGTGATTTTGCTAATTATTGTATGATGAATTGCAACTTGAGCAGCGACAGAAGCGGAGGTTGTAAATGGCATGATGATTCCGAACCCAGTTCATCCATATTTTTGTTTGAACTCTGATAAATTTATTTTAAAAAATGTGTCTACAAAAATATTCCAATATTCCATTGTTCCCTTTCCTTAGAACTTTAATTCTAACAGGCAATATTTTTTATGTCCCGCTAATGCGGAAAATGTACTTTGCTCCATGGATTTTGTTTTCATAACAACGAATTGTTTTGCCATACTTAGGTGTTCGAAGGTTTTATTGAGGTCAAATAAATCAGATTAACGCACGTTTTTTTCAGTAGTTATTTTCCGTAAGGCACAGTAGTAAGTTTGGATTTTTATTTCTCCCTACTGCTTACACAGTATAGAACATGTCCCGTATTTTTTTAATGTTTTAGTTAGGTGGTATTTTGCAACATGTGGACGAGTAAATTATAAAGATTAAACATTTAGTAATGAATTAGCAATTTTGTTAATTCAATATTAATGACCGATGTAATAATGCGAGAGAAAGAAAATTAAGAACTGCTATTAGAGCGCCAGGTTGACGCACATTGAAACTTATTTCAATCGGTTTTATTATTAAATTTATCAGATCTTGTATTAAACATTAAGTTTCAATAGACGTGTAGTTCAAATGAATGAAATTTAATTTGTCTTTTGTATTTTTACTGCGCACGAATATTTATGTCAGCTGGAAATGGACTAACGTTTGCATTTGTATACGTGATATGTACATTCTCGCCAAAGTTTTCTCATTATGTAAATGGAAAAATGTTGTAATGCAGTATTTTTCATCTATTTAATGTTTCACAGTTAAAGTTATTTCATTTTATAAACGTTCAAATGGGAACTGCAAATTTGAATTCCCAGAACGAACAAAAATGTTACTGTTCATTCGATGTATCAACTGCTGGAGCAAACTTTGTCAGACCAAATTAAAACCATTTTGAACAATTAACTTGCAAATTAATTTATTCAAATGGCATCATGAACTATTGGAAAAAAATTCATACGTGCCTAATTGTTAGCTTCTATAAGAAATATCTATTTTAAACCCCTTTTCTCTCAACGCACATTGATTATTCTTATATAATTGAAAGTACTGGAAACTTTAAATGACATTATTACTGGAACTATTAAAAACCACCTCATATGACTTTCTGCCAATACTCAAAACAACAAAATAAATCCAGTTTCTCTATTTATACTTTTTCCTCTTCTCCTTTCTTTCTTTTCCTTTCTTTCTCACTTTTACCCCTTACTCTCTAACCCATACTTAATTACACATTCACTAAACACTTAATTCAAATAATATTTTTTGCTTCCTCTGCAACGTCACATCAACTGGAATCTCATCCAAATCCCTTCCGGTTTTGTAGGACAAAAGAGAATTTCCTCTCTTTGGTAAAAAAAAAACACGCAAATCTTCATCCACCGCGCGTTCGAAACGTACCTAATTACGTCCATAATAATGATGTTTGGAGTGGAAACACTAGCGATGTTTTCAATTTCCGAAACATTTTGTTTTGAATATAACGCATCTGGTTCCACGCTGTCGTAATGCTAACGCCCGAGGCGTATTTGGCGGCAGAGAGGGCCTCGGGTGAGGCGCTGTGTTAGTAACTTATTGCCTTGCACGCAATCTCGCGGCCGGGAACAAAATTAGCGAACGGTGATAGGCGAAGGAAGGTGGGGAAATGAAGTACACCATAATATACAGATAGATAGATAAATAGATAAATAGATAGATAGACATAGATAACATTTGATTCACTTAGGTTTTAACATCCGGTGGTAGATTTCTAAGTACAATACGTATCAAACGAGCTTTATACATTAAAACACTAACATTAAAATAAAGAAAACAATATAACACGAGGCGTCCAACACAAATACATTCACATTTTCACTTTAATATATACTTTGCTAACATTCATTCATACTTACACATATACAACGTATCATTTAGAGACCCGCATGCTTAGGAAGCCTACCCCACACTAACAACCAACATACGAAGTAGGGTCAAAAAGTACCCATGGCTTCACTCTTATGCTCCATGGCTTCACTCTTAGCTCTACAACGAAAACATGTGATCATTCATTATGCCTACTCCACACAAACACACACACACACACAGGAAAACACACAGGAACACACACAGGAACAAACACACACACACACACACAGGAACAAACACACACACACACACAGGAACAAACACACACACACACACAGGAACAAACACACACACACACAGGAACAAACACACACACACACAGGAACAAACACACACACACAGGAACAAACACACACACACACAGGAACAAACACACACACACAGGAACAAACACACACACACACACAGGAACAAGCACACACAAACACACACACAAAAACACACGCACACACACAAAAACCCACACACACAAAAACACACACAAAAACACACGCACACACACAAAAACACACACAAAAACACACGCACACACACACAAAAACACACGCACACACACACAAAAACACACGCACACACACACAAAAACACACGCACACACACACACACACACAAAAACACACGCACACACACACAAAAACACACGCACACACACACAAAAACACACGCACACACACACACACAAACTCACGCACACACACACAAAAACACACGCACACACACAAAAACACACGCACACACACACAAAAACACACGCACACACACAAAAACACACACACACACAAAAACACACACACACACACAAAAACACACACACACACACAAAAACACACACACACACACAAAAACACACACACACAAAAACACACACACACAAAAACACACACACACAAAAACACACACACAAACGAAAACACACACACCAACGAAAACACACACACCAACGAAAACACACACACCAACGAAAACACACAAGGAGGGATTCAAGTAAACGTTCTCACTTCCCTTCATAGTGCTATTATTAAACTCATTATTACCGACGATAAACACATACATGAATATACAAAATGCGACAAGAATTTAACGTAACATTACATCCATATTTAGTCCCTACTGCTTCCGCATATAAGATGTTCCATTCGTTATTTTTCGATGAAAAGCAACGAATAAAATTGCAATTTTTGCATTTTGCAATTCAATGCATGGGAATTTCCATTTCCTAGCATTGCAGTTTGTCCTACTTGGGCAACTGCCAACTCGAACTTAGGACCTCTGGGCTCTGCGGTGTTTCAGTTATTAACTCGCATCTTTATAAGCAAATGCATGATGTAAAACAAATTTGGCTACGGTATTTCCAATATTTTGCTTGCATAGTGCAATCTTTCGAGGGCTTACCAAAATTTACATTGGGAACGTTCCATTGACCACACTCGAATTTATTACACACTAAACTTCGTAATAGTGAACATATTACACATGACCTCCGATAATGCGAAAAACAAAGATTAACTTCCCATTCTGGAATTGGAAAACGTGGCCCATCAGACCAGCACGTTTAATTGGAACAAGCTCTATTCGCTTCAAATTCGTCCCCGCAAATTTGCCACTGGCGAAATAACTTACAGTGTATTTGGTGAGCTGGCAGCTCGTACGACATTATTACAATATTAGAAATATGTGTGCAGAGGATCTAGCTCTCGGAGTGGTGATACACATGATTCAACAAAAAGTATTAAAAAGTTAGTATTACGACATAGCACGTATTTGTAACAAATAATGGACACGTCTGTTGTGCTAATCACTTAACACAGCGCGATACAAAACGAAAACAACTCCCTATTCAGATAGTTGCATGTTTCAAACCAAGAGTTAACTAATACCATAGGCATATCTTACACATTTTCTACGTTGTTACTCCGTAAAGTAAAGCAAAGGGAGAAGACATGGAAGATATCGAAGAAACGAAGAGGAAAGAGGGACTGGGTGAGTGAGTTTTTATTAGGGCGAGCAATGAAGAGGGCGGGCGGTTAAGAGGGCGGGCGGTTAAGAGGGCGGGCGGTTAAGAGGGCGGGCGGTTAAGAGGGCGGGCGGTTAAGAGGGCGGGCGGTTAAGAGGGCGGGCGGTTAAGAGGGCGGGCGGTTAAGAGGGCGGGCGGTTAAGAGGGCGGGCGGTTAAGAGGGCGGGCGGTTAAGAGGGCGGGCGGTTAAGAGGGCGGGCGGTTAAGAGGGCGGGCGGTTAAGAGGGCGGGCGGTTAAGAGGGCGAGCGGTTAAGAGGGCGGGCGGTTAAGAGGGCGGGCGGTTAAGAGGGCGGGAGGTTAAGAGGGCGGGCGGTTAAGAGGGCGGGCGGAGGTGTGTGCGTGTAGGTGGGTGGGAGGGTGTACGTGAGTTTGTGTACGTGCAGGTAGGAGGGTGTGTGACTGGGAGGGGCGGGTGAATAGGCGACCCGTGAGAGAGCGTGCGAGTGGGAGGGTTGTTTGGGGAGTCACAGAGTGCGATGAGATGTTGTGTAGGATAGGTGGACGAGGGGTTGGGACGGGGAGCGGTTGTGTGGGTGGCGGCGAGCGACGAACCCTTTTTATCTGAGGGTTGCGGCCGCCGCGGCAGAGGATTGGAGCGCGCGATGACGGGCGGACGGGGCGGCGGATACACGCCGGGACTGGCGGGCGGGCGGACGGACGGACGGACGGACGGACGGAAGGACAGGCGGACGGAGGGTCGGACGATCGGATAGACGGACGTCGGAACGCCGTCCCCCACCGGCACCGCACCCTCCCACCCCGTCGCCCCCGCGGGCCGCGTCCGCAGCCGCACCTGTTGCCGTCGGCCGCCGCGGGGGGCGCTGGTGGCGGGTGAGAGGTTGGGATTCGGGAGGAATACCAACGTGGTGCTTCAAGCAGACGCACTGACAGATGGCACGGCGAAGTTTGGGAATTTTGAAAAGGGTTGGGGATGAGAAGGAATATGAAAGCAAGAGTGGAGAATAAATACTAACACAAATGGAGTCAAAGACATGTAATGTAGTTTAGATTAAATAATTGGAAGTTTACGATAAAGAATAGCGAATGGGAAGGTGATAGAGAAAGAGGGAGAGAGAGAGAGAGAGAGAGAGAGAGAGAGAGAGAGAGAGAGAGTGAAAGAGTGACACGGAAAAACAGAGAAATTTTAAAATAGGTGTCGGATATGATAGTGTTACGACATGTGTAGTGGAGAATGATCTAAATTCTCTATGCCAAGCTTAGAAGAATATTGGTAGTATAATGAATAAGTGTTAATTACAGAATATCCTACAGTATCTACAACGGAGATGATTGCAGCAGCCGCAGAAGCAGTAGTGACAGTGACAGTGGCAACAGCGGCAGCGGCGTCCGTAGTGGAATAAATTACCAATGAAGTAAAGCCAACATAAGTCCACAGATAATATACATTAATGACGCCCAAACAGAAATGCGTCGTGTACTGACTATAGCATACGAGAAACAAGAATGGCCAAGTAAACTTGTACCTAAGTAAGCGTCGACGGCCGAAATTAATCTAACTCCGAGGCAGTGGGCGACGAGTCAATAATGGTAGAAAGCGTGTATGTAGTGACAGCAATAATGGCGGTGGAAAAGTGAAAGTCAACAACAGAATATAATTCCACCAATAACACCTAGGATAAAATAGATAATGTCCAGATCACCGCAAAATAAAATAAAAATATAACGACAGCAGAAAATGTAGTCGTAATAATCATAATGAAAGTAACGAAGGTAAATGAAATGTGAATACAAGCGACAGAAATGAATGTACTCAACGGTATTATTTTTAACGTAGGATCGGCAGTAATGAAATTAGTGTTTATTGAGTAATGAAATTAATGAAATTAGTGAAAGCCACCTTAATACTACGGAGAAAAGTAATAAATATTAAACAAGGAAAGAGAAAGGTATAATTATACCTACGAGGTTGGCCACCATAGTTTTGCCGAAATGTTTTCTTGAAATCACCAATAACTAAATAATTAAAAGCATTATTGTTAATTAACAACAGCTTCGGCGGTGAGAAAGGTAAAAATCACGAAAACAATGGCAAAGTAAATAACTGCGGTGACATGTGTAAGTCACGAGAATGCTTATCTTGTGAGGTTGACGAAGAATGGCGTCGCACGTACATTAAAGAAACGTCCATCATCTACTTCTAGGTGCTGCTACTTCTTGATATTATTCTTTGAACATTGTTATCCTTATCGTTACCCTTACACAAAATGTTTTCTAATTCAAATAGTGTTAATAATTGTTTATTTTATGCAGATAGTCGTACGGCTGACCCATACAATATCATATCCTTGAATCATGTATTCCTGATAGTCGGTGGCGACAGTCACCTACGTACGGATGGTGCGATTTCGAATCTCTCTTAAACCAGGAGAGGTAGCTCTGTGTATCAACTGATGTCACTGCAGCGCCTCTGACCGGGAGGTCCTAGGTTCCCACTCCCACTCCCACGGCGGCAGGATTTTTGACACTAGCTTTTCAGCTAGGTCGAATTCAGTCGCTGTCTGGAGGAGAATTCTAGCGGCCGGCTGCTCTGGTCGGTAGTTTTCCGTGGTTTCTCCGATCAACACCAGGTGAATGCCGGAGCAGTACCCTAACAAACGGGCCATGGACCACGCGCGATCTGTCCTTTCTCTTCCTTGTCCTATCCTCTCCCCTTACACACACACACACACACACACACACACACACACACACACACACACACTTACACTAACATGCACTACACTACCACATATTCCGGGAGCTTAGTCGGGAGCTTAGAGCTTGTCGGGAGAGCCCGGTCGGGAGCTTAGAGCTTGTCCCAGCGGTGGCCCGCTGGTGGGAGAGTCCTGATTAGAGGGAAACCCCACTAGTCGACGGTAGGTCGGCGCCGGATCTCGCCATCCAGCGGAAGAAGATCAGCGCCCTCTCCCGAGAAAAAAAACATGTACTACACTAATGGGACTACTGACCAGAGCAGTTGACGCGCCCGGAAACACGAAAAAAATCAATCAATCGAATCTCTTTTAAGGAATGGTTGTGCATCATGTGCACCACACAATTTGTTATATTCGGCGTGGAAGAATTCTTACAGTACCAGGTAACGTATTTCCAGCAGTTATTCATTCCTTCCAAGACAGTTATTCAAAGCTCAGACGGGCCTGGGATGGTACGTCTTCAACGAAGAATAAAAATGTGACAGAGAAGAGCTTAGGCTATCTCGACCGTAGGGCAGCCTAGGTATGTAAATCATCGGTCACTTTGGTAGTTATTTGCACGCAAAACACAAGCGTTTAACAGGTTAAAACAGAGGCTGTAATTGTCGAATATTCGTTTTTCTGTTCGGTGAATCAGCAGTGGTGGAAATAAGTCCCTTAAGATTGACGCATGTTACAATGCCGGAGTCAACAGTTATTCTCCCCTGCTACCCACGAGATCAGCCGCCCAACAATACATCTACTTCCAGGGTCCTCCTTCAGGTTGCTCATCCATGTATATTCGTAAATGTGTGTACATAGAAGGAGAGGATACGACAAAGAAGAGGACGGAAAGATCGCCCATGGATTCCCGTTTGTTAGGATACTGCTCCAGCATTCGTATCATACTGATTGGATTGATTGATTGTTAGTGATTCCGGGTGCGTCAACTACTGAGGTCATTAGTTCCGTAAGTGTAGTACGTGATTCTACATCGGGAGGTGGCGATGAACTTCCTGCACTGGATGGTGCGATCCGGCGCAGACCTACTGTCGGCTAGGTGGGTTTGGCCACAATCAGGTATCTCCCACTCGCGATGCACCGCCCCAGTCTGGACAAAGCTCCTGATCGGTATGTGTGGTAAGGTAGTGCGTGTTAGTGTGTGTGTGTGTGTGTGTGTGTAAGAGCTAAAATTGGACAAGGAAGAGGAAGGAAAGATTGCGCGCGGTCCGTGGCCCGTTAGTTAGAGTTCCGGCTTTGGTGTTGATCGAAGAAATCACGGAAAACTACCGATCCGAGCTGCCGGCCGCTAGAATTCTCCTTCAGGCAGTGACATAATCCGTTCTAACCGAGAAGCTAGTCTCGAATATCCTTCCACCGTCGGGTTCGAACCTAGAACCTCCCGGTCAGAGGCACTGCAGTGACATCAATTAATGCACTGAGCCACCTCTCCCGGACGTACTGATCGGCGAATCCTTGATAAGCTACCGATCAGTACACGAAGCTCCCGAATTCTCCCTCAGAGAGCTGCTGGTCTATCTAACTAGGTGTCACAACTCCACCACCATTGGGACTTGAAAGCCAAGACCTCTCAATCAGAGACATGTCAGTGACAATATTGTTACCCTGAGCCATCTCTATAGAACACTGCGGCTGTAAAATTATGGGTAAATAAAATGAAATAGAATAAGTTAAAAACCATTCAAGCAAAAAACATACTTATCTTCCAGAGTTTTGTTTACAATGGTGCCTTCATAATTGCCTGTAACTCGAATACGCGAATGTTTAATTGTACCATAACTCTTTTCAAAACGAAAACACCTTAAAAGAAAAAAATCCTATTTTGTAAACCTAATTCACACAACATCTAACTGGTAAAAATAATATCATATTAAAATTGCACAGTTGGAATCAGGGATATTTTATCGAGCTGTGATATATTACTGCACTTAGAGATAGCCTCATTGACTCACTTTATGCATTAAACAAAGTTTCTCAACTCGAAACTTTTTTTTTTCGATTTTTCATTTGAATAACAAGAGCGTAAGTTTCCGATGACGTACAAAGTGATTCTCTCTTCTATTCCGTCAAAAATTTCCTGCGAACAAACATTCATATTTTTGTGTGAATCAACACAAAGGACAAACTTAAGGTTCGTGCATGCATTGTCGATTCTAATGCAGTAAAGCAATGGAGAAGAGTTTTTCATTCGTTGTATCTAGATTATTGGTTGCGGGAAATAGGTATCTTGTGTCTCTCTAAGGATACTGTTTACTGATTACTCGTTGGAGAACTAGAATTGATACTTTCAACTTTGTTTTGTGGAAGATTTATACTGTGCTGACTTTGTTTAGGATATTTGGTTTTATTTTTTTGTAGACTTCGCAGCCTGTAATTTGCTGGATAGTCATGACCACAGAGAACACATATAGCTGGTACGTCTCTCTACGTTGGACTATCAAAATTATTCCCACATTTGATGCAGCTATAGGTGATCTTACAGGAGCGATAATTATTTTAGTACAACTGGCAGCGCTTACATTGTGCGAGTTTTTTTATTTAGTAAGTATTTGATGTCATAAATTTTCTTATTATTATTTTTTGTTCTAAATCCACAAACAACATTGAGAACGAATCATATTATGAATCTTGAGGGCTTGTGTATCTATGACTCCTTTAAGTTGTTTCGTCTGCTGACGAGTGCATATACTTGAACACTACCCGAAAGGCTACTTCTTACTTTAACCGAAATGTATAGGGCACAACAGTTTCAATTTTAAAACTTAAATAAGCATAAGGTAGTCATCAAGTGTTTCTGGTAAGACTTTTAAATTATTCATTGTGATTTTGGCTTCGTCATGATACATTTTGATTAGTTCATACGTCAAGTCTTCATCTTTAACTACTTCTTTAAATGATTTGATCATAACAGGTACAACTAACGGCTGGTATGAAATTAAACGGTATTCGGTGTTCGTTTTGCTCTTCATTGCTGCCTTTCCCAGTCGTATAATTCATTTTGTCAGATTTTCTCGAGGACTTTCTAAATTTCCATCTTTGAACTGGCTTTCATTATGTTGATTTGCCAAGTTAGTGTCAATTGCTTGATTGATATGTAGTGTATAACAATAAAAGTATTTAAAATTCAATTTGAAGTTCATTGAATATATCAATACAAATCTTATTTTATTTACCATGTCTGTCAGACGTCAGAAGGTGCAAAATGGCGCATATTGCACCTTCTGCCACTAAATTGTTCCTGAAATGACCAATATGCTGTAATAGCCGTCTTCAACCGTAACAATGCTGATACTGTACACACAATGAGGCAAATAAAAATCATTTAGACGCAAAACCAGTGCAGAATTATCATTTTTTTATAATTAAACTTTGTGGTTCCTGTAAAATTAGGTTTTTGTCAGCACCTTTTGCTGATGACCTCTTCATTTGTCTACCTTTTCGACGCACCGTAACTTTCTACAGTGACCTTTTCAAGACTGTGAGCTCTTCCTCTGTAGATGCATGGCAGCGTGATTCTGCAGCTGCTAGCAGGATTACTGGGAACCCTCTTTCATAATGATGTTGCTCTAGTTTCTATACCAAAAGTCAATTCTGTTTCACTAATTGTTGTAAATGCTATTTTAATAGTTGGCGTTCTTACAGTAACGCTTGTTTCTCTCGACGAATGCACTCTACGCAGTCACTGTATTCCGAAGTAGCCAATCCATCCGCTCTTTTGTCAACGCACAATTCTGTGCTTTCTTGATGATAAGTATTTCCATAGAATTGGTAATTAGACCGCTCTCGTGAGTCATAGTGAAGTCTCTTGCCGTTCACCAAGGAGGTCAGGGTTCGGTTCCCGTCGAATCCGGAACAAGCTCATGTGACATTTGTTTCAAGAAAACGAGTTTAAGTGCTTTACAGGAGCTAGTCCAACCCCTGCGAAGCGTTCTCCATTCTGGGCGCTTTGTAGTGACGCAGGAATGAATGTGGGAGGCGCGTACGCCGAAATGCTACCCAGCCGCCATTTTGAAAACGGACGCACGGACTATGACTCTATGTAACAGAGAGATTATTCCACACACGTGTATAAAGTAACAGAGGATTCCTCCACACACGTATATAAAGTGATGAAAGATTCCTCCACGCACGTATATAAAGTGACGGAAGATTCCTCCACACACATATATAAAGTAACAGATAACTCCACACACGTATATAAAGTAACGGAGGATTCCTCCACATTCAGCGCTGAACGCCCAAGAAGGGTTAGGAGACGTGTTGCGTCTTTCCTAGACGCAACAAATCAAAGTCCCCCCCCCCCGAAGTGGACATGGAGATTTAAACATTACTCACTTACTATGCGAGGTATCGATTTATAATAGTTCTTGAAACACAACTGTTCTCAAGTCTATACGGCCATCACTGTTCACAAGTGAATGTGGTCCCCAATAATTGACAAGAAATATATTTGGGCGATATTTATTGTAATAGTTCTTAATGCACCACTGCTCAAAAGTAAACGTATGCTTCTGACCACTGCTGAACGAAAACTACTTTTATTTGTGTGTAAAATTAAACTCTGTGTGAAACAAATGGTTTGAATTTTTCTTTTTCAAAGAATTTAAAAAATCCTGGTGTAGTCATTAAGAAGAGTGAGAGGAAGAGAAAAAGCGAGATCCAGGCTTCCCTCACTGAATATTTCATTGTTTGACAATTTTCTCTTTCCACATTCCCCGCCAGAATTCCACTCGGCCTATTTCTTTACCTCCCACCCCTGTGTGTTTCGGTCGCGAGCATGCAGTTAGGGCAGGCGCCTCGGCGCCGTCTGGTGCGTCAATGGCGGCGGCTGGCGCTATTTTCGGAAGGGAATACTTGGCGACTGCCCGCCGCCGTCACCGGCGCCCCCGCCATCGCAGCGACTGCTGTCCCCAGCACGGGACCGCCATCGCCACTGGCAGGCCCTACACGAGTCAGAGCCTCCACTACCGTCGGCAGCGTCGGCTTCGCCGCCACCACCACCGCGATCGTCACTCACAGTCGTCATCGTCATCGTAATCGTCATCGTCGTCATCGTAATCATCGTCATTGTCGTCATCGTTATCATCGTCATCGTCGGTCATCATTGTCATTGTCATCATTGTCGTCATCGTCGTTGTCGTCATCGTCGTTGTCGTCATCGTCGTCATCGTCGTTGTCATCGTCATTGTCATCGTTATTGTCATCATCGTCGTCGTCATCATTGTCATAATCGTCATCGTTATTATCGTCGTCATAGCAACCACCACCACCACCACCACCATTACCACCACCATCACCACGGCCGCCACCACCATCACCACCACCACCACCACCACCACCACTACCGCCGCTGTCATTTTCACGAAACAACCACCGCCGGTCGCCGCCAACCATGGCTACTACCATCCCACCGTCATCATCCTGGCACCATTGCCCTCGCTGCTGCTGCCGCCACCACCACCACTACCGTGCCAACAGGCGGCACCAAACAACAGATCTCGTCTGGACTTTGTGTCCCACTAACCGAGCCAACGCTTCTTCTTGTGGCCCCCATACGTACGGACGCTGCGACGTAAGCTTTAGGAGCCTATTCACAAGATCGCTGCACAACAAACGCTCCCTCTCTTTCACGCGTTCTTACCTTTAAATTGGTTTGCCCTTTTTTGTGAACTAGCACATCTACATAGATTTTAAATCTTTTACAAAATTGGTATATCTGTCAACACAATCACTTCCAGAACAAACGTAACATAACTCATTTATTTTAAGATAGACTCGAAATTTCGTCTCTTTTATTATATTTTTTATTTACTTTACCTACAATGCAGTTTCATAATCTTTTAAATTACACATCACAACAATTAGTATAAACTTTTCAAATTTGTTATGGATAACATTTCGTTAAAACAATAAAATTTCGTTAAAATAATAATATTTCGTTAAAATAACGATAAAAACCATTTCGTTAAAATAACACAAAACTCTAACACAACGTTTACAAACCTACGAAACGTCTCCCTCGATTTGTGAACTCAAAATCTATTGAAAAGTGTTTTGTATCAATATTTTTCTTCCATAATTTAAAACTTTTAATGTACACAAACTTATACGCCATCTTTTAATTGAAATTAAAAATATATTTAAAAATTGAATACAAGACGCTAATTGTGCCAGATTTTTCGGAAAAATAGAAGCAAAATAGAAAAAAAACTTATGCCTGCTGCTACGAAGAATTTTTTATTAGGTTTCCTAATAATATAATCCTTATCTCTTTTCTTAAATATGACCACAATATTACTTGCAATTCGAAATTTTGCTACGCTCTACCAAGACGAATTATATTCTGTACAAAACGCAATACACAAAAAATGATTCCTTGTAAAACTATAACAGGAAAGGGAAGCTCACATTCTCTTTCACACTTTTGCTCCACCATTCTTTAGGCAGTAAAGTTCCACAAAGTCAACGACACACGCCATATGTGCAAGTCAAAATTCACACACCATTACCCTGACTGTGATGTTTCCCCCCTGCACTTTTCATTCCAGGCTTATCGCCCCGGCTTGGTTTCACCTTCTTTTCTGCGGCGTCGATTCTGAAAGGAGTTCAATGCTCGGATAACGAGACCCCCGGGGCGCCGGCACTCGGTCTCATACGCGAGTGGGAATCAATATTCCGTCCCTCGCGGCGCGAGACACGGCAGAAAGAAAGCGCGCCCGTGCAGCGGCGTTGGTACGGTGAGGCGCACGTCAAGCACGAGGCAGGCACTACCCTGGCCTCAGAGGCGAAATGGTCAGCTAACGTTTGATCCCTGCGCCTCTCTGACTCTATATCATAATTCTATCATCATCTTGTTTCCCTAATCGCTATCATTGTCATCATTCTCTGATCATTGTAAACTTCACTCTCAGATCATTCTCACATCGTTGTCATCGTCAATCTCACATCGTGGTCATCATCAATCTCACATCGTTGTCATCACCAATCTCATATCATTGTCATCACCAATCTCACATCACTGTCATCACCAATCTCACATAAGGTATCATAGTCATCATTCTCACATTGTCATCGCTATCAGCATCATTCTCACATCATTATCATCAAACACTTATTGTCATCCCCGTTCGCATCACCATTCTCTCATTGATTGTTAGTGATTCCGGGCGCGTCAGCTACTAAGGTCAAGTCCCGTAAGTGTAGTGCGTGTTTTTCATCGTGAGGTGACAGTGATCTTCCCTCACTGGATGGCGAGATTCGCCGCCGACCTATCGTCCGCTATCAGGGTTTTCCTCAGTCAGAAATTTCTTACCAGCGGGGCACCACCCCAGCCGGGAGAGGTTTTAAGTCCCCGACCGGTCTCCCGGAATATGTGGTAGTGTAGGGCAGGTTACTGTCAGCGTGTGTGTGTGTGTAATGGGTGAGGATAGGACAAGGGGGAAGAAGGAAAGATCGCGCGTGAGCCGTGACCCACTTGTTAGGGTACTGCTCCGACATTCGCCTGGTGTTGATTGGAGAAACTACGGGAAACTACCATGTTGAGAGTCTCCAACTATTGAATTAAATTGGAAAATTTCTCTTAAAAATATTCTCTGTTTTTTTAGTTTTAACTGAGAAGAAATCTACAATTTTTGCACACTATAAAAATTAGAATCGTGTTTCCTTGGAGTCGAAAGCAATCTATCAATTATGGAAACTTACAAAAACTTTCCAAAAGGTACTGTGCGTATTTCATTGTTTAAGAAGTTATCATGCTTTAAATCACACTTTAAGAGAATTATTATGAAAATTGTAGCGAGGGCATTGCGTTTATTTCTGGGAAATGATAAATCATGTCCGTGACTGTTGGCCATTAAGGAGTGCTATTGAGCATCAGTCATCGAAGTTTTAGCATGCCTTGAAAACTTCTTCGTATCACTCAAAGAGGTTAAGCAAACGTTACCTTTTGGCACCTGCAGTTACACTCTATTGAAATTTATGCTTAATGTGGTGAAACTGTTTCAGACAAAAACAATTTTGAGTTATTTAAATTATTATAAGGTCATCGTACGTGAGAGTGTACTAAAAGTCACTTAAAATCTTAGCAGGTAATTGGTTTTTACTCCAAAATAGGCACATATTGATGTATCTTAAGTCAGTATTGCCGCATTTGTACGTTAATTTCCTAAGTAAACGCGAACATCTATCATCAAAACTAAATATGACTAATGGAAGAAGTAGAACTATAAAAATAATATTTTCTATTTCTACTTGACAAAATTATATCCTGAAATATAATTTATACACATTTTTTGCAACAAATATTGAACACTGTAGTTTAGAAATACAGGTATAGTCTTCATAGTAATAAAAACTATGAATTATATAAAACAAATTCCTAAGCAAAACAATTAAAGCGCAATGGTTCATTTTCAATAAACAAATACATCCTGAACTTTAAATTAATTTTATTATTTATTTTTAATTGTAAATCAAGTGAAAACTGACTTTAATTGTTTTCAAAATTTCTTTGGTACTCTCACATTCAACCTTGGTAAAACATACACTCGAAATTTTTGAATTCGTTTTCGTTCTCAAAAAGACATATGTCAACCTCTTTAAATCAAAAATTAAAATATAATTGAAAATAATTTAACAATTTTAAAGTGAAATTGAAAAATTTATTAATTTGAAATTTTAATTTAAATACAAAAAATAATAGGACCAAGATTGACTATTCTTCATTTTAGGGCTATCTTATCTCAAAATTTTGAAACATATAAGGTTGTTAGACTCTGTAAATCATGTTTGTCATCGGGATGGGAATTAATTATTTCAAATAAAGTCTACGAATTTCTTATTTATCAATACAACAAACTGAACATACCTAACATGAACGATCACTCAGACCAACAAATTTTCACTTTCTCACACTCACTTTGTAAGAGGAGAAAGTATTGTAATCGTGCGCTTGAAGACGGCAAATTCTCGAGAGAAAATCGCTTTAAATGAACTCAAAGCCAAGAGTTTGGAAGGGATATTTTCATTTTTGGGAAGAGGTTCTTCACAAGAAGCCTCAACAACATTTTCATAATTTTCTAAGAAATGTTTGATTAAACTTTGTCTTCGGATAACACAGAGGACAACACAAGACGTTAGAAAAATGGAGCTTAAGACAACAGTGCAGAATTCATTTTTCGTTGAAATTAATTTTAATTTTTTTTTTTTTTGAAAATTGCAGAAGTTCATATTATTTCGGCGTTTTTCTCCAACTACAATATTGAAGGTAAGCGTCTTCTTGCATAAAATATGTTCCTGAAACCCAGAATTTGAAACAAGGTGATCTACAGTTTTTCGAAAATATGAGTAGTTTTCCCATAATTTTGTGTAAAATATTGATAAAAATTTTAAATTTTAAAATAATTATTTTCTCAAAAATGTCTCTCTATTTTTCTTAAAAATTTCACTTTATCAAATGACTAAATTCGATGCTAGTGTTATTTCAGATGAATGCTGCACTTTTAAAAAATACAAAACGTTAAAATTCTGAAGCTACAAAGTTGTACATAGAGATTTTTGCCTTACAGAAAATCTGTTTTAGAAACGCAGCTCTTTAAAAAATGTAATTTATAACATTGAAAAAACAATTCATTTCTGCTCGAAATTAATGTATTTTATTAAAAATTCCCAGAAACCGCTCAACTTTTCTTTATTTTTGTCATAGTTATAAGAAACAAGAGACGCTTCATAGAACGGGGAAGATCTCACTCTCGTTGAACTTTCAATTTTCGAAACGTACAAATTTAGAAATAATAAGAGAAAATGTGCTATTGTAGCACTGCTAGTTTTGTTTCATTTAAACATTACTATCAGCAAAATAAATTATTTCCAATTTCAAACCTGAATTTTGTGCCGACGAATTTGTAAGACTTAATTCGTTTCATTTACGCTTCATAAAATAGAAACTCCATTCAAACCGTGTTTGGAAACGCTGTACGAAACCAGAGAATCACGAAGCCTCGGTGAAATGACCTTGTTCCTTTTGACGTAAAGAGTTCGAAATAATTTTTGTGGAGCATTTTAGCCTTTGGCTGTCACGCAAAAAGTTATTTAAACACAAAATTTCCATAAAAGATAACCAGAGAAAATGGGATAAAGAGCGGATCAACCTTAGATAGTTATACGCCAGCATTTTACACAGGATTTTATATACAATGTTTCAAACAAAGCGGGGCCCACAAAAGGAGCGTAAAATGGATTTTGTAAATCTTAAATCTGGCGTGACGTCGCAAAATATACCCCGAAATACTGTAGAAAATTGATGAATAGTCTCTTCTTGGTATACTGGTTAGTATAATACACAAAATAATGATATTAAAATTATGTTTCAGATTTTACTTTCATGAAAATTTACATCTAATGAAACTTGTAATATACACTAAACATTTCATTTACTGAATTGCAATTTTCTAGTTATCTGTACAGTAAAATCATCGCACATTTCAATTGTAAAATGAACAAGAAATGTTCATATTTCATATATTCTATATTCAAGAAATTTCACTATATGAAACGAAATGTAACTATTTTACTATACAAAAAATACTACATGTAATAAATTCCGTCTGTCCGTGTTAGAACTCTAATAGTACAGTATTCGAGGGAAATGTTGTGTCATTTGGTGTATGAACGTATTTTGTACAGGTTTATATATCAAAAACGCCGTTTTGGAAGTTTTAAATCACCTTCAGAGCAATCTGTTGTTCATTTCATTCTTATCTATAGGACGCATTTGTTAACACTATTAACCCATCATTCTAGAATATTCTGGAAGAATTCTAGAAAAAAGTGTTTCCGAGGTTTCATGGCACAAAGAGTGGCGAAAAGTACTGAATTATTATTTATCAATGTTATTTGGTCATAACGATAATTGTCACACGTAGGCCTAGTTGACTAATCAGAATTATGAATCAATAAAACTTAAAAATATTGGTAGAAATACTTTTTTAAATCCTTGCCTATATTTTTTTAAGTCAATGAAGATTGACTGTAGATAGAGTAACCAGGTAACTGCATTTTGTTTAAAATATATTTTTATTATGAACTTGCGGAGTTCTAAAAAAATTAGTCTCGCTCTCTCTCTCTCCCCACCTCTCCCTCTCTCCCCACCTCTCCCTCTCCACCTCTCTCTTTTGCATACGACTGACAAGTTATATATTAATGTTGATTAACGTATTAAGCAACATATAAGTGTATTATGTTAATTTTTGTGTCCGTAATGAAATGTGGTTCATATAACTGAATATCTCATTTTAATTTTTATTCTTATATTAATTTTATTTTATAATTACATTTTTACGGTGTGAAAATTTTGTTGGAATGTTTTATTTAATAAAATATGATGTCCCCAATTTCAGATATTATATAAATTGTTCTTTTTATGTAAAAACTAAAAAGGGAGAAATAATTTCCGAAACACCTTTGAATGTGTAATGCAATAACAACAAATACATTTATTTTCCTTGTGGAAATAGTATTTTCTATCTCACTCACCCCATAAAACCAAACGTGAACATTCTTCCTCGAATGCTTAAACCTACCAAGATTTAACGCACAATGCCAGCATCCACAAGCACTATTAAAACACATCCGCCAAATCCTTAATTCCTCCGCGCAATTCACAGACGCCATTTCATCTCCCAAAAAACGAGAACCACCAGCAGCAGTTAAAATACTTAACTGCTACTAAACTAAAAACTTACTCTCCGAGCGCGCAACACAAAACGCAGTAATTTCCAACCCCCCTCCCTTCCCTTCTCCACGCTTCCCCCACACCCTAACCCCATCTCATCCTCTCTACAAATTGCCACCGTAAGACGAAAGTCTCCCGAAAAAAAGAATCGGACTCCCCACGCCTCTTTACCACGGAGCCGGAATCAAAATTAATCTCCCGGCTCCGAAAATAACTAAAAGTCCGCTTTTCGGAACGGCATTGTAAGCCCGGCTCCCTTACATCGGGAGACAACTGCCATCTGCTTTAAAACAGAGGAGCCGGGACGGCGCCGCGCGGGGGTGGCGGCGGGGGCGGGTAGGGGGGGTTGAGGGGGGTTGGGGGCGGAAAGGGATGGCGCGAGTCGGGCCCTGCGGCTTAAGAGCAGCTCCGGCTTGAATAATTCCGCAAGAAAAACGGCGATATTTCAGCAGTGGCGGGAACAACGGGCCGCGCGGCGCCCGAGGATAGCCCCGGCGCCGCGCCCGAGTCGCACCCGACGCCGCCCGACGAACGCACGCCCGCACGACTCGCGTCCTGCGCCACGCCCCCACTCGCCCCAACGACCACGCCCCCTCCCCCAGTTCAAAGACTCAGGTCCTGCATTCCAGGTTCCACGACTCGTGTGTCTTTTCCCACGAACCACGACTAGAAACCAAATTGAAAATGTTGTATGTGAATATTTTCTTCCCTATGGAGTAAAGTAAAAATAGAGCAAATGTACGTCTAATTTTTTTTCTTTCTGAACCACTTCTCCTAATGTTTGTTTTTCGCAATATATATTTTTTTTATTTTTAGCCCGTTTCAGCTTATTTCTTTCCCTTTCAACTTCTTCCCCTCTCAATAGAAGGAAATAATTATTTTTCAACAACCACTGTGTATAACCCACCCCAAAAACCGCGTTGCACGACTCGCGTCCCAACGACCACGCCCCCTCCCCCAGTTCAAAGACTCAGGTCCTGCATTCCAGGTTCCACGGCTCGTGTGTCTTTTCCCACGGACCATTACTAGAAACCGAATTGAAAATTATGTGTGTGAATCAGTAGTATATTTTCTTTCCCAGGGAGTAAAGTGGAAATAGAGCAAATGTACGGGCAGTTTTTTTCTTCCTGAATCTCTCTACCTAATATTTGTATATAAGCATTTTTTTTTCATTGTATCCCGTTTCAGATTATTTATTTTCCTTTCAACTCCTTCCCCTGCCATTACAAGGAACTAATTATTGTTCAACAACCACTGTGTATAACCCATGCGTGCAAACCAATTACCACCACGTCTCACGGAATCTCTGCTCTCATCCCACGAACCCACTCCCCACCTCCATTTACGCGTCTCAGTTCCTGCATTCCAGGTTCCACGACTCTTGTGTCTTTTCCCACTGCCCACGACTAGAAACCAAATTTAAATGTTGTAGGAGAATCAGTAGATCTTTTCTTCCGCTTAGAACCAAGTGAAAATACAACAAATGTGTGTGCAGTGTTTTCTGTTCTGAATCCTCCTAGTGTTTGTTTTTAGCAATGATTTTTTTTTAATTTTAGCCCGTTACATCTTCTTTTTTGTCCCACATTCTCCCCTCTCATTACAAGTAACTAATTATTGTTTAACAACCACTGTGTGTAACCTGTATCAAAAATCCACTTGCCACCACGACCGACGGAATCAGTGTCCACGTCCCACGGTTCTCATTCCAGAAAAGAAGCCCTACGAACGCACGACCCAACAACTCTCGTTCTTCTCCGCCCCCTCCATGTCCCCACTCTCCCCCTCCACGGCGCACGACTCGCGTCCTAACGACCACGTCCCCCTTCCCCAGTTCCACGACTCAGGTCCTGCATTCCAGGTCCCACGGCTCGTGTGTCTTTTCCCACGGCCCATGACTAGAAGCCAAATTGAAAATTTGGTGTCTGAATCTGTAGTACCCTTGGTTACCCAAGGGGAAAAGTGAAAATAGAATAAATGAGCGTCCTGTTTTTCATTTCTGAATCTCTCTTCCAAATATTTGTTTTTCGCATTTTTTATCCCGTTTAACCGTCTTTTTATTCCAACCCTTTCCCCACTCATTAAAGAAAGTAATTATTGTTTAAAAGCCACTGCGTATAACCCATTCCTAAAAACCACTCGCCACCATGACACACGAATTTTATCCCATGTCCCTCTGTCAACGACACACGGCCCATGGATCGCGTCTCGCATCAGGACTTGTCTAATCCATCGTGTAATACTTGCAAAACATCCATTCCCCACGTCTTTTCCCCCCACATCAACACATTATCGCACGCCTTATCCCCTTCAGTCCACTCGCCTAAACTTTGTCCTACATTGCGACTCGCTCTGTGCCTTCCATGTTTATACCATCCATTTCCCTGACCCAAACCATTCCCACTTCCTCAATGCACCCAATCCAGCTCTCATTCTCACCAGGTGCGAGACAGATCCTCTCTCTCTTTCTCTTTCTCTTTCTCTCTCTCTCTCTCTCTCTCTCCCTCTCTCTCTCTCTCTCTCTCTCTCTCTCTCTCTCACACACACACACACACGCTGAGTTTTGCTCAGATACAGCTGACTCTGCTTCTTCAGTAAATATGTTCCGAATGTTTCAGGGTTTGAGTCCTGACAGTGGTGAGTTTCGACACTAGTCACAGACATACGTTGAATTCAGCCGCTTTCTGAAGAGAAATTCTAACTGCTGGCTATTCTGATGGGTAGTTTTCCGGGTTTTCTCTCATCAACGCCAGGCAAATGCCAAAGCTGCACCCTAACAAACGGACCGCGACCGTGCACGTTCTGTCCTTATCATCTTTTACCTCCACTCCCTTTACACACATATACACATTCGTGTACCACTCTATAACTCATGCCAAAAGCTTAAAACGTGTCTCGGCTGGAACGGTGCATGCTGACGGGAGATGCCTGGAGAGGGAGATAACCCGTACCTCGATGTGTAGGGGCGAAGTCGGATCTCACCATGCAGCGGGAGAAGAACACTGTTACATCCTCAGATAAAATCATACATGACACTAAAAGGATTAATGGCCATAGCATTTGACGTGCCCGGAAACATCAACCAATCAATCAATTAACCACGCGCCACTCCGCCTCCCAGTCCTGTTCTATCTCTCTCTGTTAGCCCTGCTCAGCGCTGCACATTTTTATCGCATGTTGGATGCCCATCCCCAGACTCTTGCTATTGTTATTACATTCTACACGTCCTTCTCCACCGTCCAGCCGAATGGCGTTAGACTTTTCAGCCCAACTTCCGTCCACACCCGCTCCGTGCCTCCCAGCCCCACCTTACCTCCATCCCGCCTAGCAGACCCATTCTCTTTACTTTCTCTCCACACTCAACCCCATTCATTTATCTCCCGTTACGGTTACCCTTCCACAATTCCTTCCCTGATTTATCCTACTTTCATCCCATCCCCTCCCTCCCCATTCCTCTTCGTCACCCTCTTCACCTCGGGTCAGTCGCATGGCGTTACCCCATCCAGCCGTATAGCGTTCTCCATCATCCAGACGAATGGCGTTAGAATTTTCAACCCAACTTCCGTCCACACCGCTCCGTGCCTCCCAGCCCCACCTTACCTCCATCCCGCCTAGCTGATCCCATTCTATTTACTTTCTCTCCGCACCCAACCCCATTAATTTCTCTCCCGTTTCAGTTAGTCTTCCACAATTCATTCTCTGGTTTTTCCCACTTTCACCCCACCCCCTCCTTCCCCATCCCCCTTCGCCGCCTTCTTCGCTTCGGGCCAGTCGCATGGCGTTAGACCCCCATCCAGCCGCATAGCGTTCTCCATCACCCAGACGAATGGCGTTAGACTTTTCAGCCCAACCCCCCTCCATACCCGCTCCGTGCCTCCCAGCCCCACTTCACCTCCATCCCGCCTAGCTGATCCCATTCTCTTTACTTTCTCTCCACACTCAACCCCATTCATTTTTCTCCCCTTATAGTTACCCTTCCACAATTCCTTCCCAAGTTTTTCCTACTTCCCCCCACCCCCTCCCTCCCTCCCCATCTCTTCGCCTCGGGCCAGCCGCATGGCGCGGGACCTCATCAGGCGCGCGCCCTCCCTCCCGCCCGCCCACACCTTTAATTGCGGGGCTCGGCGGCGCGGGCGCTCGCGCATGCTAACTGCCGTTAAGGCGCTGCGGGCCCCACCACCGCCACGGGGATTTTTGCGAGCGCCACGAGTGGCCGGGAAATATGCGCGGCAGCCCCAGCACGTCGCGGGAATACGTAGCAACATGATGGAAGAGCGAAGTTGGGAGACTGTACTTGAACACCGTTACTAATAATTAGTTCCCTCGTAATGATTACAGAATAGATTTTGAAAGAGGAAAAAGTAAGAGGAAATTACCTAAACCCAAAAAAAAAAGGAATAAACATTCCGAAAAGATTCAGGGAGAAAGTTAGCACGTGCATTTGTTCTACTTGCATTTTACTCCGTGAGGAATAAATGATACTACTGATTAGTATTTTGATTCGTATTTATTGGTTTCTAGACATATTCTAACTTTTTGGAGAGAGAAAATTAAGAATTTCAGATGAATGAAAATAATATATTTGCATCTATAGACATGTGCGTGATCAATTTCCGTTAAGTTTCCTAAATTATCGCAATTCCTTAACATCTTGTCCGTAAAAGAGGGATCACTTCATAGTAGCCACGAATACCAAGTGTATCAGGAGATACCTCCTAATAAATTATTTATCGACCAGTTTTCCCGCAGGTTGACCGTAATTCTGTCTAGTTTTAAAACGAAACTGACAATACGTACGCATTGGTCCTGCTAACAGCAACCACATATGAATACCAAAAATTGCAATATGAATTCACGCATTTAATGTGCTTAATTTCATTTCCTCATTAAATTAATTGACAATTAAATTTATTCATGTTGAATGATTATTAACGAAGAGAATTATACAAATATTAAAACACGCAACCGCATTACCGTTGTTTGAAAAATTGGGAAAATAAATTGAGAGGCGTCAATACCGGAAAGCATGTCTATGCTTTACAAAACTGGTATTTACTGGCAACGACACTTATCGTTCTTTTCCCGTATTGATTGATTTTATTTCGTGTTTCCAGGCGCGTTAATTGTCATTAATGCCGTAAGTGTAGTGTACGGTTTCATAACGGGAGGTGGCTTCTCCCGCGGTCGGCATCGCGTCAAAAGTCGGCTTGCGAGGTTTCCTCCAACCAGATAAATCTCATCAGCAGGGCACCGTCCCGCCGGGACAAGTTCTAAGCTTTCGACTTGCCTCCGACTTGTGAAGTAGTGTAGTCCCTGTGCATGTAATTGTAAGTAAGGGGAGAGGATTCGTATGGTGTTGATCAAGAAAACCTTGAAACTCTCGGCTGTTAGAACTCCCCTCCAGACAGTGACAGAATTCGATCTCGCTATCTTAGCAGGGTCGAAAATCCAGCCACTGCCGGAACTCAAACCTTAGAACCTCTCATTCAGAGACACTGCAATGATACAAACTGCTGCCCCGAGCCACCTACTTTATTCCGTACGGTGGAGCTTGTGGTGTAATGTCAAGTGGGTACACTTCGTTTAATTCCGGGTCAATTCATGTAAACTTTGCGGTAGGCAAAAGCGTGTGATCACGGTAGTATCGACCGGAGCCATGGGGTCAGAGTAAGGGAGAGTTGAAACCTGGAAACCGTGGCCAATAACAACAGAATATACATCTCTTGCGTTGTTTTCTCAAAAAGTCCATACAAATCATGTGAGCGCATCACGTACAGAAATTGGGCTATTCACGAGAAAATGTATTTTTGGTTCTACCTTCAACATTTACTCCATTGATTGAAATCCATTAATTCTCTGCTTCCTTAAACGTATTAAAGTCGTTGTAGCATACTCAATATGAGCAGCAAATTCATGGTATGAAAAACCTATTTCTAAGAGATCAATCATTCTGTCCCGTTCGAACTCCCTCACACGCTGGCATTGCGCCCTTTCACGTCGGGTCACGCTGGCACGTGCTTTCCCGTTCCTTCTTAGTTTAACGGTTCCTCAGTGGCTCAGAGGGGAGTAATAATGACCTTTTTGGTATCACAATAGAGGGCGCCACTGTGTCTTCGAGAAAACCTTACGTTGCAAACTTAAGCAATTACTGCTGGTACACTGTTGTTCACATCCAAGTTTGGATTTATTCGATTTATTTGTTTAATATGTTGCACTTTTCACAAACAGTTGGGTACTTAATTCTCATGAATATAAAAAAAATAACAAACTCTGATATAATCTTTACTTCACATTCAAAATATTGTTCAACATGTGCCGCAAACATTCCGTCGTGAAACAAGGACGAATTATTGGGTATAGATGGACAGATCTCTCTCCGTGACCTTCTTTCCCTGACCATTCCCACTCTTTTATCTTACTTGTCCTTCTCTCCTAGCCCATACTCTCCATTTTCTTCCCTTCCCCTGCAAACTTAAGCAATTACTGTTGGTACATTAGTGTACGCGTTCTACAAGATTGGATTTATTCGATTCATTCGTTTAATCTGTTGCAATTTTCACAAACAGTTGGGTACTTAATTCTCATGAATATAAAAAAATAACAAACTCTTTGATATAATCTTTACTTCACATTCAATATAAGGTTAAACATGTGCCGCAAATATTCCATCGTGAAACAAGGACGAACTATTGGGAATAGATGGACAGATGTCCCTCCGTAACCTTCTTTTCCTGATCATTCCTACTCTTTTATCTTACTTGTCCTTCTCTCCTAGCCCATACTCTCCATCTCCTTCCCTTCCCTCTCCTCTCGGAGCGGAAACGCAACCGGAAAACTCTTCTCTGAAGATACTTCGTTCCGCATGAATGGGCCGATTCTTCTAAGTAGGAAACTCAGGTACGGAGCAAAGTTTCTGCACCGGAACTCCGGGAAAAGGGTGCGAGGGAAGAAGGCGGAGAGGGGAAGGGCAGGTCGGGGTGGGGCGGGGGTGGGGGTGAGGGTGAGGGTGGGAGGCGCGGTGTGCAAGCGAGGCCCTGCCGTCCCGCTTCGAAGTTGTGCGGCGTAGATCTGGAGGATGCAGGTTCGACTAAGCACCCGAAAGGTCGATTGCTGCACAGTCGACCGCCTCCGGTCGATGGCCGGTCGACCGGAGACATGGGACCAGAGTGGCGGTGAGGGAGGATTAAAACATGGAAACCGTGGCCTAGAACAACAGAATATACAACCCTTGGATTGATTTCTCAAAGCGTCCGTACAAATCATGTGAGCTCATCACGTGCAGAAATTGGGCTATTCACGAGAAAATGTATTTTCGGTTCTACCTTCATCATTTATTCCACTGATTGAAATTCATTGTTACACTTCATATTACGCATAAGGTCAATATTTTTAAAATACCTTTCAAATATTTAAAGATTTTGGCTGTCATATTTAGATAGAATAGATAAAGGGAACCGTAAATGCAATTCATGAACCACAATTAATTACCATAAGACGAATCATTACGTTCCACTTTATATAGTATTATAAAGAAGTAATGCTTTTAAATTTATTTTTTATGAAGAGATAATTAGGAAAGTTTTGTTTAAATTCAAGAAAAACAATTACCGCTTGATCACAAGCGTGTTTTATTACACGCGCGTTCACATTTCCGTTAAAACTTCACAAATTGTACGAACTGAGAAGTGAAACATTTCAAACAGCTGAAGTTGATTTCTGTTACAACCATAAAGCAGCGGGCAGTTAATTTATCTCGTCTCTTAAAAGGACGAGAAAACTAAGCACCGCTCATAAACCTCGAGTCACCTTCGACATTTCTTAATCAATCGCGCTGAGAGCTGAACCGAGATTACCCTTCAAACCGTTACTTCCCTAGACAGCTTCGATCGCTAGACCCTGCCCGCCCGCAGTGCTCGCCCGCTCGCTTGCAAACCCCGTTCGCTCGTACACCTGATCGGTCGTAAGCCCGCTCGCTTGCACACCCGCTCGCTTCCACGCCCCCTCACTCGCCCGTCCGCTCGCTCGCTCGCACGCCCGTCCGCTCTCACGCCCGCACACTCGCCCGTTCACTCGCTCGCACGCCCACTCGCACGCTCGGCCGCTCGCACGCTCACACGCACGCACGCTCGCTCGCACGACCGCTCGCTCGCTCGCACGACCGCTCGCTCGCTCGCACGACCGCTCGCTCGCTCGCACGACCGCTCGCTCGCTCGCTCGCTCGCTCGCACGACCGCTCGCTCGCTCGCACGACCGCTCGCACGACCGCTCGCTCGCACTTCGCTCGCACGACCGCTCGCACGGTACGACCGTTCGTGCACGACCGTTCGCGCACGACCGCTCGCTCGCACGACTGTTTGCTCGCACGACCGCTCGCACGCACGCACGCACGCACGCACGCACGCCACGCCCGCTCGCCACGCCCGCTCACTCACACGCCCGCTCACTCACACGCCCGCTCACTCACACGCCCGCTCACTCACACGCCCGCTCACTCACACGCCCGCTCGCACGCCCGCCCGCTCGCTCACACGCCCGTTCGATTGCTTTCACGCCCGCTCGCTTGCACGCCCGCTCGCTTGCACGCCCGCTCGCTTGCACGCCCGCTCGCTTGCACGCCCGCTCGCTCGCTTGCGCTCTAGTCCGCCCACCCACCCCTTCACTTCCCCATCTGGCCGTCGGAGCCTCCCTCTTTAACAGCAGCTGTTGACTCTTCCGGGGCGTCGACAGGTAACGGCTTTCCGATGCGCAGAGGTAAGCAAATCAGCGTCGGAGAGAAAACGGGGGGGGGGGGGCGCAGGCGGACCCTACCCGTCGGCGTGGAAAAGCAATCGGGCCGGCGGCGGCGGCGGCGATGGCGGAGCGTCGCGGCGCGGGGAGCGGAAAAGGCTACGGCCACCTAATGCGAAAATACCAGCGGCCAGCTGTCGGAGCCCGAGATCAGAGCGAAAGGTCAGAGCGCAGACACCTGTGGCCGGGGGCGGAAATTCCCTCCCCCCTCCCCCCGCCCCTAGCAGCTCTCTTTCTCCCGACGCGCTCATCCGTCGATCCATTGACCTCCACCTTTTGTCTACTGCGCGCTTTCTTTCCCGGACGCGCCACTGCCCCTCTTGAGTGAGAAAATGCCGAACAACAGAGCGACGCTCGAAACGCAACGAAGTGGTTTTCGACAAAAATGTAATATCTTGATATCACTGCTTAAATTAATAAACTGTCGTTAAAGCCTCTTTATTGCTAGACCTCTCGGAAAGGAAATAAGGTAATGAACGTTGCATCTTTCGGCGATTCATTGATCTCCTCCTTGTCTTGCCTACCTGGCGATTTCTCTTTGATACATCTCTGCCTAAATTGGGCGATAATTTTGTAGAATTTACAGCAATGTATTAAATTTTAAAGAGTAACGTTTGCCATAATTTAGGTGTCTGAATATGGAGTAACGGCTTATGCTAAGAGAGCTTTCTAAGTTTTTTATATTATTACTTAAAACCGTTTTAGGCATTATTACCGGAATCCACGAACAGAGCAATTTTGTATTTCATCTGAACTTAAAGAGGTTTTTTCTTTATACATTGTTCTCCATCTTTTTGTTTAACTACTGAACGCTCGTAGTCTCACTAATAACTATTTCCACTGAGAACACGAAAGTGTCTATATATAGAGAAATATGAAAACCTCCATTGTAATGCGGACAAAATTGAATAACTCCAAACTACTCTCTAAGATTATTATCAAGTTTTTCCTTATTGTTGATAAGAATCGCATCTCAGGCGGCCCTTACGTAAAGAAATAAAACAAAACACACATAAATTAAACAATAAAGTAACTAGTAGAATCATTATGTCTGTAAAGGAACGAATTTTATTTGTAGTGGGAAATGGAAGTCACTTTATTTAACCCTGCCGCACACGGTAGTGAAATTTATTCGAACACACGCTGTATTCTCTCAGACATCATTTCAGTTTTAGTTTATGTTGCTTCACAAGTTGACTATCATTGTCTTTTAGTCAAAAACACACATTTGGAGATATACAGTAATATCGAAACTAAAACTTCATCAATAATAAGAACAAGACATAGATTGCAAAGTTTCACTTGTACATTCTTCTACATGCTCTGGCAAGCAATATTCTGTGTAGGACGCAGCTTAAGATCATTATCGTTCCAACAGTATTAAGCTATTGGCACGAATCACAAACTAAAATAACATCTGTGAACAATATTAGAGAGTTTCCGAAATTTCCACATTTCTCACAAATGTCTGTCGCCTTATCACCTGGAGCATATGAGAAATCAACTCAGTCTTCTCAGTCACCAAGATCAACTCAGCCATCTCAGTAACCAAGATCAACTCAGCCATCTCGGTAACCAAGATCAACTCAGCCATCTCAGTAACCAAGATCAACTCAGCCATCGCAGTAACCAAGATCAACTCAGCCATCGCAGTAACCAAGATCAACTCAGCCATCTCAATCACCAAGATTACTTCGGCCATCTAATAAATCGACCACGTGTACCGCAGAGTTAAATCTCCGCGACGTTCTCCTCTACTCCACTTCACTCCCTCACGCTCTCTTTCCGCTCCGGTGAGCTCAATCAACCGCCCGCCCTACCATTCCCTTCTTGACACCCCATCCTGTTGTTCTCGTTAGGCTCCAACTCCACTGCCCCACCCTCCCTCCCAATACATCCTCGCCGCAATCCACTCATCCTACTCTCCCTTGCCCTCTTGCCACTTCCTGCCCCGCACTCACTCCTGCTCCTTCCTGCCACCAACCGCTTTGCCCGAGTCCAAACCTTTCAAGATGGCGTCCTCTTACCGGGAAATGTGGCTCAGTGCATCAACTAATGTCACTGCAGTGCCTCTGACCGGGAGGTTCTAGGTTCGAGTCCCGACGACGGTAGGATTTTCGACACCAGCTTCTCACCTAGGTCGAATTCAATTGCTTTCTGGAGGAAAATTCTAGCGGCCGACTGTTCTAATCGGTAGTTCTCCGTGGTTTCACTGATCAGCATCAGGTGAATACCGGAGCAGTACTCTAACAAACGGGCCACGGACCGCGCGCGATCTTTCCTTCCTCTTCCTTGTCCTATCCTCTCCCCTTACTCACAAATACACTAACATGCACTGCACTTCCTCACATGCTGGAAGACCGGTCGGGGACTTAAAAGTTTGCTCTGGCTGGAACGGTGCCCTGCTAATGAGATACCTGTGGAAAAAAACCATAGTCGACGGTTGCTCAAGCTGAACTTGCTGTCATTTGGCTTGATTGATAATGGATTGTTTTTAATAGCACCAGCAACTTCATTATAAAATTATGTTATGCCTCCCAAATACTGAATTTGCTTCCGCGCAGAGGTTAATGTTCTTTTAAGAAGTAAATGTAAATAATAAAGAGGCTCAATTGGTGAAGATTATCAGCAGAAGAAGATAGGATCATATTTTTGTGTCGAATGCCGAAAGGAGGGCAGTTGTACTGGGATGTACTGGAACTGTCTCGGGATAAAATATCAGACCACATATACCAGTGGTTGGAGGTAAACATGTCCTCCTGTTTGATTAGACTCTTTGTCGTCTTTTTTCTGTTCTCATGAGCTGTCAATCTGTCGTTACCTACCGAATTGCTATCACCGAATTGCTATCACTACCCGTTTTCTTCGAAATTTATAACAATAGACGGAGTGAATTAAAATGCAGAAAGCTCTTTGACTTGAACAACCTAAGTCTTGCATAAAAGTGAATAAAACAAGAGTACAAGCTAATGATTAATTTTTATCAAAGAAAGTAGTTGAGCAAATGCTGAGGTTTCCAATAGTTGCTTAAAATACTGAGAATAAAATCCACCAAGTGCTTTGTCTTTGCGGTAAACGGTTGATGAGTTGCAAGTGAGGTTTAATCCATACTAGTTAAAGTATAAAAATGCACATTATTTGAAATGCCTGCTTCTATTTAAGTCAGAGCTCCAAATATGATCGTGTGCACGTTAAGACTCCAGGGAATATTTATCATTTTTTGTTTACATTTAATGAAGAACATATCTAAGGATACTAATTATACATCTACAGTACAACAAAACATTACATAAAATAAATGTAAATCTAATAATTAAAAAAGTGAACACGTAAAATAATATAAAAAAGTAACTACAATGACTTTCATTGAAAAAAAGACTCAATATCCGTTTTACAACTTATTTCTATTCCTCACCACATAACCAAGCAGTCTCTTTACTAACCGTGTCCAAATAGTTGCCCGCGCTGCAAACAGCATTCGTGAACACTACTCGCATCAGCATAATATTTCCCTTCAGATACCATCTGGCTTCCAAACCCCGAGAGGACAGCCTTCACATCCGCCTGTTTGCAACGCTCTTAACTTCGCCTCGCGGCATCGTACCGCCCCCTTTTCTATCCGCGCACAAACGCAGCTCATAAATTACGTCACCGGCCGCCTTATCATCTCGGCGAGAGGAAAGTCTCGCGAGGCAACGAAACGACATCGTTCCGCGGAGGCACCGTCCGTAAGTGGAACGGAAACCGTCGAAACCTCTTGCCGCAGCGCGGTCGCCGCCTAATGGCAGAAGCAACCGGTGCTCGAGCGGTGGCGACGGTGGCGCGGACTGCGGCGGGAGGCTCGTTAGCAGCTCTTCATTTGTTTCTGGCCCGTCACGGCCCCATACAGCGCGCTCCGCGTGCGAGCGGTCGTTCAGGTAGGGGGGAGGAGGAGGAGGAGGAGGAGGTAAAGGAGGGGTTAGAGGAGTAGATGGGGGCAGCTGAAGGCAACGTCGAGAGCTGAGGCAAAGCAAGAGGCCTGAGTATGGGTAGTAGAGGAGACAGGAATGGAGACGAGAACGAGAGAGGACGAAAAAGAGGACGGCCGCGAAAAATGGTAGAAGAAAGGGAACGGCGAAGAAGAAGGCGATCACGAAGATGGAGGAACGAGAGAACGAGAGTGATACGTGTGACAACAAGAAAGATAATGAGAAAGGGGATCAGAATTACACGACCAGAATGGGACGTGGACCAGAATGAGGCAGAGACGAGATGGGTTGGGTCAGGAAGCAGACAGATGGGGTAAAGAATGAAGAATGAGGGAAAGAGCAGGGTGGGAATGAGAATGAGGAATGATGAATGAAGATGTAAGAGAATTAAAAAGAGCTGGGAAAAGGGTTGGGGGAGTGAGAGCGAGAGTGAGGGCGAGAGTGAGGGCGAGAGTGAGGGCGAGAGTGAGGGCGAGAGTGAGAGTGAGGGCGAGAGTGAGAGTGAGGGCGAGAGTGAGAGTGAGGGCGAGAGTGAGAGTGAGGGCGAGAGTGAGAGTGAGGGCGAGAGTGAGGGCGAGAGTGAGAGCGAGAGTGAGGGCGAGAGCGAGGACAACGGCGACGGCGTGGGCGAGGGCGAGGGCGAGGGCGAGGGCGAGGGCGAGGGCGAGGGCGAGGGCGAGGGCGAGGGCGAGGGCGAGGGCGAGGGCGAGGGCAATGGCGAGGGCGAGGGGGAAGGCGAGGGCATGAGCGAGGGCGAGAGAAGGGGCGAGGTGAAACCAGAGACGAAGTGGCAGGAGCTGGGACGGCAGACTGTGTCATTGGCAGTGGCGGCGGTAGCACTGGTGGGCGTGGCGAGTGGGTATGACTAGAGGAGGAGGAGGGGCTGGCGAACGCTTGGCCCAGAAGCGGGGTTGGCGAGGGAGCCTTGTGATAAGAAAATTACATGACTGGCGAACATTATGGCGCCACTAGCAATTATGAATTATAAACACATCAGGGCCACGGGGCCACGTAATGTGATCCTAATGAACTCTGCGAACCGCCCTCTACCAGTGCCTTGGTCGCCTCGCTTACTCTTTCCCCCACCTTCGACCAGGCATCGTTTCCCATCGCCCACCACTTCCCTCTTTTCTTTCCCTCACCTCCGGCACATTTATTTTACCCTTCTTTCACCTTCATCATCTCAAATTGATTTTTTGGTCCTTTATTAGTAACCACGAAAGCTATCAAATTCATCATTTCCCCCACGAATCTTAGGTTTTAGTCAACAAATTCATCTCAACTGATTATCTTTGTTTTCTCTTTATCTCTTCAATAATTGTTTCATACACCCTTATCGCCGCTATGCATTCACTTCGATCTATTCAATCACCTTACACCTCGATTGCTTTCTTTCCATCACCTCAAAGCTTTCGATTTCTTCTTCACAATCACGTCTACATTTTGTTACCCCCTCTCGTCTCACTTCATTCTTTCTCTTCCGGACATCTATCACATCCATCACACCTTTGTTAGTGCCCAACCTCTTTGAACCTTCTCTTCCTTTGTTCCCGTACTTTCGCAGAACTCTGCAGCCCACCTCCCGTTTTCAACATCCCAACGTACCCCGCCCCCCTCCTCAACGCCCCTGTCCCCTCCTTAACGACCCCGCCCCTCCCTAAACGCTCCCCGCCCCCGCCCTCAACACCTCCATCCCTACCCTCAAGAACCCCCGCCCCCGCCCTCAAAGCCCCCTGTCCCCGTCCTCAAAGCCCCCTGCCCCCGTCCTCAACGCCCTTTGGCCCTAGAGGCACCGCGCCACGCCTTCATCGATTCCCACCCCAAGCGGCGACGAACATTTTTTAGCCATCCTCCAGCACAAGCGACGAAGAAAAAATAAAAAGAAGCAACGTGCGCGAAAGTCGTCAGCTTCCTTCGTCCCTTGCCTTGGCCGTTAACTGGCGCTCCGCCGTGTGCCCGGTACGCGGGTATTTACTTCGCCGAAGGCAGCGCCGCGCGAAAAATTTAAGCTGACGCGAACAGCTGAATAAACGGGGAAGTTCGGTGTACTTCCTCAGCGTACACAACGAAAAGGCGGAGGTATAGAGGAAGCTAAAAAGGGGAAAGTGAGTAGGAGAAAAAAAAGAAGAAAGTGACGCGCGAATCATTTTCTACTTTCTTTTTTTTCGCGAAAAAATCCAGCCGACAGACAAGTTTAAAGTAGAAAAGTACGGCATCTTCTCCGATTTACCTTTTTTCACCCTCTCTTCCCGGGGCGCGGCGCGCAACTTTTTGGGGAAATTTCAACAACTCATCGGAAAGGCTCCAGGGCGCGAGGGAGGCGCATTCCGGCCGCCAGGTTGCGGGATTACACCCGGAAGCTGCCTTCAGGAAGCCCCCTCCCCCGTCGGGCAAAGAGGCCGCGCGCGGCCTTGTGGAAGGAGATGAGTGCTGGCGCTGGAGGGGGCGGAGGTGACAACGTGGCGAGGTCGTCACCAGAGGTGAGGCCTTTGATTGATTGTTGGTGATTACGGGTGCGTCATGTACAATGGTCATTAGTCCCGGAAATGTAGTGCTTTTTTTTCTTTTGGAAGTGGCTGTTCTTCCACCGCTGCGTGGCGAGATTCCGCGCCGACCTACTGCCGGTTATTATGGTTTCCCCATCCAGCGGGGCACCTCCCCAGCCGGGACAAGTTCTAAGTCCCCGACCAGCTCCCGGAACTTTCGCTGTTTCAGCATGCATATCGAGAAATATTTTATTTCTCTTGGATTGATTGATTACTGATTCCGAATGCGTCAATTACTGAGGTTATTAGTCTCGTAAGTGTTGTGCATACTTTCATCTGGAGGTTTTGATGATCTTCCCCCACTGGTTGGCGAGATCTGGCGCGGACCTACCATTGACTAGCGGGCTTTCCCTCAACGAGACACCTCACACCAGCGGGGCACCGTTCCAACCGGGACAAGTGCTAAGTCCCCGATCGGTCGCCCGGTAGTGCATGTTAGTGTAAGTGTGTGTGTAAGGAGTTAAGATAGGACAAGGAAGAGGAAGGATGAATTGCGCGCGGTCCGGGGACCGTTTCTTAGGGTATTGCTCCGGCATTCGCCTGGTGTTAATCGGAACAACCTCGGAAAACTACCGATCAGAGCAGCCGACAGCTATAATTATCCTCCAGACAGTGACTCAATTCCATCTAGCTGACAAGATAGTGTCCTGCCACCGTCAGGACTCAAATCTAGGACCTCCCGGTCAGAGGGACTGCAGTGACATCAGTTGAAGCCCTGAGCTATCTCCCCCTGTCGGGATGAGCGGAAAGACGTATGGGGGCTAACACTGGACCGATCGGAAGGAGGAGAAGCAGGTTGGAGCGGGGTAGGAAAAAATTGAGGCAGGAGTGTAGAGTGGCAGGGTCAAAAGCAGTGTGGCGAAGAGATTATGTAAACTGAAAGGAATGGCAAACTAGGACGAATTGACTGTGTAGGTTAGGGAGCCACGGAGAAGATAGGGAGAAATCGTAATTAACGGAAACGAAACGAGGTACACAAACCGTGCTCTAGAGCAACAAGGCAAAAAGGGTAAATAGTAGCAGAGCGTGGAAAAGAAAGAAGTGGGAATGAGTATCGAAATCAGGAGAAGGGTAACATGGTGGGCAAGGGGAAACAGTGTGGAGAGGACATGGCGGAGCGGTGAGGACATGGTGGAACGGGCAGAACATGGCGGGCAGAGAAGAACATGGCGGGCCAGGGAAAGCATGTAGGGAGGGAAGAACATAGCGGTGCAGGCTGGGCGGAGAGAACATGCCGGCGTAGAATAAACATGGTTGGGTGGGGAAAAGCAAGTCCAAGAAAGAAGACTGAGGAGCTGAAGGTGAGAACATGGCTGTGAACATGGTAGGCAAGGGAAAACATAACAGTGTGGGGAGGACACCACGGTGCGGGAAGAACATGGTGGGGCGGGGGAGAACTTGGCGGGGAGTGACGATCACGGCGGTGATGTGGAAAATGGCGGGGAGAGAACAACATGACGGGGATGTGGAAAATAACGGTGAGAGGAGAACATGGCGGGCCAGGGTAAACATGTCGGGGGGCAGAGAACATAGAGGCGCAGACTGGGAGGAGAGAACATGCCGGAGTAAACATGCCGAGATAAACATGGTTGGGTGGTGAGAAGCGAGTCTAAGAAAGGGGAGTGAGGAGGTGGGGGTGGAGCGAGGCTAGGAGGTGGAGTAGGGACAAGAAAACGAAGCAGGATAAACGCATCGCGTGAAAAATGCGGAGCGGAGATAATGCAGAACAGGGAGAATATAGAGCAGGAAGAATATGGAACAGGAAGAATATGGATCAGAAAGAATGAGGAGCGTGTAGATGGCGGAATAAGATGGATAATTCTGGTAGGATATAACACTGCAAAGAACGGGATTTTAGCGGAGAATTGCGGGCGGGATTTGTGCGTTGGGTGGAGAGTGACGGGGAGGGGGAGTGCGCAAAATCGGTGGTGTGTTCATGTAGGCGGGGAGTGTTGTGTGTCGCGGGACGGAGTAATGCACAGAAACTCTACTTAGATTTGTAGTTTGTTAGAGGGGAGTGAAAATGTGTAATAGAGTAGTAATAATGAAGATAAGGTAATGAAAGTATTCCCAATTTGATAAATTTACGGACTTTTAAGCGAAATATCGTAAGAAATGTCCATACATCTGAAAAATAGATATATTTTAGTACATTTTAAACATTGGCCGACAAGATGAAAGGGGATGGATGAGAAGTGGTCGGGCCGAGACAGAAGAAAGAAGCGGAATGGGAAAGCATAAACATAGCGACGTCTGGGTGCCGGGCCCTGGGGAGTGGGCAGGCCGGGGCCGGATGGAGTAGAGCGGGGCGGGGCTGGGCGGGGAGGGGTGGGGTGCGCCGAGACGGGGTGGGGTGGAGTGGGGCGGGACGGGGCGGAGCGGGGCGGAGCGGGGCGGGGTGGGGGAGGATTTTATGGAGGAAAATATCAATAAATCATCTGCACACCCATTTTTGCATCATCTTTTCTTATCTTTCATAAAGTATATCTTTTTTCATTAGATTCTCCTTCTTTTAATTTGGTTTCTCATTAATCCTATACTTCCCTTTCTGGTCTTTCGTCACTTTCCTTTCATCTACTACTTGTAGTTCTCCATCTCTTCCTATTCCCAATCTTTATCTCCCGCCCTCACTCTCTCTCTCTTGTGCCTCTTCTCTGTCTGTCTATTTCTCATAGTTTTTCCTTTCATTCTGAAATAAAGTCTTCAACCAATGTTTTGATTATCTTTAAACCTTCTTCGACATAATTAGTATTCATATCTCACGTCATACATATTCTTTTTTCTTTCAATCACTATTGCATTATCATTTTTTCTTAAAATTCATTGTTATTTTCTGGTTTGTCATTCATTATTATTCCACTTCAACGTACCTAACAAAAAGGGAAGAAAAGAAGGAAGAGGCGAAGGATGAAAAGTAAAGTAAGAACATAGACTAAAGAGGTTATTTTCTCTGTGGTAAGAGGAAAACGTGAAAGAAGATGGATTGGGAAGGTGAGGGGATGGGACGTTGGTGGTAGGAGGAGGCGGAGGGCGATTACGACATCCAGTGAAAGTGGCGGGGGCGGCAGCGGTGACAGTGCCGGCGAGCGGGAGGGGCGGGAGGGGGCGGGGCGCACGATTAGTGCGGGGCTGGCGGTCACCGGGGGATTTTAAATTGTAATGAAAGGTTCGGCGACGGCCGAGGGGCTGAGCGGGGCGGCTGAAGGCGGGGCAGAAATTCTCGCAAAGTCTCAGCGATTAAAAGTCCATTAGCGGTCTGCGACAGCCGCGGCGGAGGAGGAGGAGGAGGTCTCGAGGCGAAGATGGCTGTCCTGGGATGAGGACAAGGGTGGGAGTAGAAGGCGGATCCGGAGCCCGGAGTGGGGAAGGGAGAGAGCGACGGGGTGGGGAAGACAGCAACGTACTCGTGCGAATGTACCATAGGAACTATCGACTGGCAACGATCAGAGCACCTTTTGCTACGACAACTGATCTCTGTGTGTGAAAAAGAAATTGCTATTATAAATTTAATTATTTGATAAAAGAAAAGCGGGATCTGAACATCGGATCGAAATTTCATGATGAAACTATATTCTGTCTGATTCGTTTGATTTATTGAACATATTTTAGTGTATCAATACGCACAATGTTTATTGTTACTAGACAATACGTATTGAAACGAGAACATTAATTTTGATAGACCGTTTATAAAATAATTACACTTAATAAATTTGCTTGCAACTTTGTTAAGTTCGACACTCTCTGATATCGAATGTTTGTTCCTAAAACATACACCAAATTAAAAATATCAAAATAATTTATCCTGATATCAAATCCAGTGATCAGTTTCTGACTCGTCTCCCCGAATGAAAGAGGCCTTTTGTTGCAGTCTGCTCTGTGAAATATTTTCAACCTCCTACTTTATGATGTTTTGATGTACCAAACTATTTGGAACGTGAGAGTCAATAAAGCTGTGTAGAAGAATGAACGCGATTTCAAACATGTTGGCATTTTTTATTCCTCTCTAATTATTTATAAATTGTAAAATATTGAGTTGTTGCAAGAGGGGTTATGTTAATAAGAGCCATTGAGAATTTCCAGAGACCTTTTTCGATTCATATTTTTAGAGCAACAAATAAAAGAAAATGTATTTTAAAACAGTTTATCTTGTAACAATTACTATTTAGTGCCTGACTAGAATTTGTTATATTTCTATTGATATTTTGTGGGTTAAATCACCGAACGCTGATTATAAATATAAATATAAATTTTCGCATGTTAAAAATGAGCGGAAAATGTAGAAATATTGAAAACTTAATAAACGACCACTTTACAGCGGAGTTAGGCTACACAACCACCCCACAGGATGATCTACAATTTATATTCATACTGCACTTTACAAAACATATTTACAACCAACAGATACTAAATACGATTGTACGAGCATAACAATGGCTTTAATATGTAAATAATGCTTATCCTTTTTTAAGAAACTCATTCTTGTATAGCAAGAAAACGAATGAAAAATGAAATGTTTAAGAATATTCATAGGTAATACGAATGCTTTGGATATTATCGATAAATCCCCGACTCGCGAAGCAAGGAGGGGATTTAGGAATTTATCTGAGAGTTTCCAAAGCACGAGTGATATTTAATAGAACTAATCGACGAATGGAATTATGTCCAACAGAGTTCCAAAATGCGCCAAATATTGAAAATAACTTAAACCTGTGTTAAAATAAATCAGGTTATGTTATTATACATACGCTCTTTATTGGACATCGACATAATAATTGATGTATACCGCCTTCGAAAATAGATGAGTCACAGTTTATATTTGGTTAGTAGGGAGACGCGGTAAGGAAAATCGGATAGAAAAAGTGATAAAACTTTCTGAGATACACCGCTCTGATGGGGGGCATTTTGTATGTGCAGATAAACTGATTTGTATTAGTTCGTACCTATTGGATTTAAGTTTACGAATTTTACGAGCCACATTAAACCACCACTCCCTATTACGCGCCAAACGTACGCAAACTTCGTTCAGACCAGTCAGGATTTTGTTTCTGGATTGAACGATTCTCTTAGTTCTCGTTTCCAGCAAAGTGGTTCTGATATTGTGAACGACAGTCCTAACCGGTGCAATGTTTATGGTGGAGCTGACGTCGTATTGACCGGTCTGCAGGCTGCGCCAGCTTGTCGTTCGGAAGTAGCCGATTCAGGAGAAACTCGAGGAAAGATGGATAGTAGACGGCGCCCTTCACAACACAACGACATCATGTTGCTGGACCGATTGATTGATGTTTCCGAGTGAGTCAATTGTTAAGGTCATTATTCCAGTAGGTTTAGTGTAAGCTTTATCGCAACCTACGTATCGGATTGCGGGGTTTCCTTTAAGTGTCTTCTATCAGCGGGGCACGACCCAGCCAGGACAAGCTCTAAGTTCTCGACTAGTCGCCAGACATGTGTGGCAGTATAGTGCATGTATTGCAGAGAGAAAGAAGCTGGAGTTTGAATACGACTCCAATGCGACACCAAGAATGAGAATTACAGAAGCTAGCTGCTCTGAACACAACACCTTCATTGTTCCCTCCAACCTATTCCAGACGAATGTCGGCGCAGTTCTTAAGCAACCACTCAGAGACTACACGCAATATTTCATTCGCAGTCCTGATCCACCTCGTTCTAAATACTAATTGATGACTGATTCACGTCTTCCACGTTCTCTGTAATTTTCTGAAAAACTGCAGGTAGTTCTACGGGGAATACGTGAGCATCATGATTTGTAGTGTCGTAGAAGTATATAATAGCAAGTATATAATAGAAGTATGAAAGAAATATATAGCAGAGGTTTTCCAGCATCTAGTTTATAATGAAAGAGCAAATAAAACATATTTTAAGGACTGACAAAGATTGGTGATAATGTGAAAATATTAATGAAAGGTTAATACTGCAATGAAATATTCGCTTTGTATCTTGTCATTTGATGTAAATATCGCACCGGCGTAATGAAAGTTCAAACGTCGTATTTGTTATTTGAATAACGTTCCATTGATTAAAAATAAAATGTACTTACTAAATGCATCCTCTAGTTTATATCTAATACACTCTTTATAAGTGTAGATATTTGAACAAAAATATTACACAATATTTAATAAGAAGGAAAAGAACAAGAATTGGAAAATATGAAGAAAATCGAATTCGCAATATCAACGGACTAATAGTAACTTTTCATTGACTGCTTATTTATGAGTAGTCTTAAAAATATTTATTGATTATAACGTACTATTCATCATCGTGTTAAAAAGAGTACCATTCTTTAAATGGAACAAAACTGCTAAAGCAGATAATTTTTGTTTCATTGGGATGCAACAAAATGCAGCGAAAGCGATATTTTTAGAAGTCATTCATTGAGAACGCTCTCAAAAGTTGTATCAGTCAATTACCAGCATAAAATCTCTCCTTGAAAAAGGAACACCGTCAAAATTACTCTTTTCTGTAGCGGACCACGCCTAAAATTCGCGTCCCAGAGCTTTGTCCAACTCCTCTTCATTAACGTGCTAATAATTAAATGAAATGTCGGTTACAATTCCCGAATAGCCAGGTGGAAAGCCGACTCAAACGCGAAGGGAACAAAAGTTGCCCCGAGCGCAATTACCGCAAATGTCAAACAAGTGGGGTGCCTCCGGCGCGTGGGCGGACCAGTGGGTGGGCGGGCGACTGGGAGGGAGCGAGGAAGGGCAGGCGACAGAACGGGCAGGCGACAGGACGGGCAGGCGACAGGGAGGGAGGGAGCGAGGAAGGACAGGCGACAGGGCGGGCAGGCGGGCAGGCGGGCAGGCGGGCGGGCGGACGGGCGGGCAGGGTGGACAGGACGGCAGGCAGGCAGGCAGGCAGGCAGGCAGGCAGGTACGTTAAGCGTTGTTGTTGGCGTTATAAGTGTTGGTGTTATGCTATGTTGGCGTGCTATGCTATGTTGCGCTGGCGCGGCGTTGGCGTTATGTTGGCGGCAAGGCGTTGGCGTTAAGTAAGAGCAAGGCGAAGGCTATACTATGTTATGCTGGCAAGGCGTTGGCGTTGGCGATGCTATGCCATGCTATGCCATGCTATGCCATGCTATGCTGGCATAAGGTTATGCTATGCTATAAGGCATATGTTGCTATGTATGTTATGTTATGTTAAGTGCTATGCTATAAGCAGGCAGTGTTATAAGCATATGTTATGCTATAAGCAGGCAGGCTATGCTATGTTATGTTGGCAAGCAGGCAGGCAGCGGCAAGGTGGCGGCGGCGCCAGGCAGGCAGGCAGGCAGGCAGGTTGGCAAGCAGGCAGGCAGGCGGCGGCGCGAGTGCTAAGGCTATGCTATGTTGGTGCTAAGGCTATAAGCAGGCGGTGGCATGGTGGTGAAGTGTTATAAGCAGCAAGAAAAGATACAGAAGAGTGTTATATATAAGGAGGCTATGTTATGTTATATATGTTATAAGTGTTATACATAAGAAAAAAAAGGCACAAAGCAAAGAGTGTTATATATGTTATACTATGTTGGCATATGTTATGTTATGTTATAAGCATGCTAAGGCAAGCAGGCGGCGCCATGCTATGCTATGCTATAAGCAGGCGCGGCGCTGGGCGCTGGGCGCGTGGCGCGCGGCTAAGGCGCGGCGCTATGCTATGCTGGCGTTGGCAAGCAAGGCTGAGGCGCATGTTATGCTATGGCTAAGGCAAGGCGTTGGTTAAGTGCTATAAAAGCAGCAGGCAGTGTGGCTAGCAGCGGCGCGGTGCAGGCAGGCAGGGCAGGCAGGCAGGCAGGTTATAAGCAGGCAGGCGAGCAGGCGGGTGGCAGGCAGGCAGGCAGTAAGCAGGCCCGGCAGCGGTGTTGGCGGGCGCTATGCTGGCGTTGGGCGCTGGCGCGCGTTGCGCGCTATGCGCGCTGGCGCGCCGCGCTGGCGCTGGCGCTGGCGCGCGCTGGGCGCGTTACGCGCGCTGGCGCTGGCGCTGCTGCCATATACAGGCGGCGCATGGCGAAGGTTGCGCAGGCTATATATACATAAGCAAAGAGTATGTTGCGTTGCGTTATGTTATAAGCAGGTTATATAAGCAGGTTATGCTATGTTGGCGTTGGCAAGGCTACGTTGCGTTGGCGCGCGCGTGCAGGCAAGGCGCGCTATGTCATAAGTGTTGGCGTTGGCGCGATAGTTGGCAATAAGTACAGGTTATGCTATGTTATGTTATGTTATGCTTGCTAAGTGTTATAAGCTATGCTATACATGTTATGTGTTGCGCTATTATATAAGCAGCAGGCAAAGCAGGCGTGCTATGCTATGTTATATATATATGCTATACAAGGTTAAGTGCTATGCTATGCTATGCTGGCAAGGAGGTTATGCTATATATACATAAGTGCTATAAGGTGCTATAAGCATATATATATGCTATACATATATAAGCATATGTTATGTTATGCTATAAGATGGCAGGCAGGCAGGCAGGCAGGCAGGCAGGCAGCGTGGCAGGCGGGTGGTGGAAGAAGCAGGAGGCAGTGGCAGGCAGGCAGGCAGCAGGCGACAGGACGGCGGCAAGGAGCAGGCGACAGGACGGCAGCAGGCGACAGGACGGGCGGGCGGGCGGGCGGGCGGGCGGGCGGGCGACAGGACGGGCGGGTGGGCAGGCGATAGGATGGACGGGCGGGCAGGCGAAAGGACGGGCGGGCGGGCGGGCGGGCGGGCGGGCGGGCAGGCGACAGGACGGGCGGGCGGGCGGGCGGGCGGGCGGGCGGACGGACCCAGGGCCCGAGTGGGCGGTGGCGGTGAGGGAGGCGATGGAGTCCGAGAGTGTCACTGGGTCATTCTTCCCCGTGCAGGCGAAGGGGTGCGGGGAGAGGTGCGCCGCCGCAGCTAACTTTGTTGTCGAGGTAAACGGTCTGCGGTTAGTTGGCAACTGGCCTTCTCGTGGGGCGCCGCCACTGTGCTTTACAGAGTCGCCCGAGGGCGAAAGCGGACCGTGTGGGGGCGAGGCGGGGTGGTCGGCGGTACAGGGAAAGGGGAGCGATCGGTGGATGAAGAGTAAGGGGTCAGGGCGGGCGAGAGATGCACGGGTTGGTGGGCGAGCACAGGCCGGGGAAGGGAAACCTGGCTGGAGCGAGCCACGGTAGGCGGGCAGAGGAGGGGTTACGGGCGGGCGGGCGGGCGGGCGACAGGACGGGCGGGTGGGCAGGCGATAGGATGGACGGGCGGGCAGGCGAAAGGACGGGCGGGCGGGCGGGCGGGCGGGCGGGCGGGCAGGCGACAGGACGGGCGGGCGGGCGGGCGGGCGGGCGGGCGGACGGACCCAGGGCCCGAGTGGGCGGTGGCGGTGAGGGAGGCGATGGAGTCCGAGAGTGTCACTGGGTCATTCTTCCCCGTGCAGGCGAAGGGGTGCGGGGAGAGGTGCGCCGCCGCAGCTAACTTTGTTGTCGAGGTAAACGGTCTGCGGTTAGTTGGCAACTGGCCTTCTCGTGGGGCGCCGCCACTGTGCTTTACAGAGTCGCCCGAGGGCGAAAGCGGACCGTGTGGGGGCGAGGCGGGGTGGTCGGCGGTACAGGGAAAGGGGAGCGATCGGTGGATGAAGAGTAAGGGGTCAGGGCGGGCGAGAGATGCACGGGTTGGTGGGCGAGCACAGGCCGGGGAAGGGAAACCTGGCTGGAGCGAGCCACGGTAGGCGGGCAGAGGAGGGGTTACGGTTAGGATGACGTTATCCCGGTCAAGGCGAGTGGGAACGAAGAGGGCAAGTGAGACGTAGTAAATGGAGATAGAATTGCGCAGAGAAGAGTAGGAGAGTAGGCGAAGCGTAGATTCCTAAGAACAGTGGACGCCAATGGGTCCGGGAAGATAGAAATGAATTGAAAAAAACAAACAAGTGGAGATTGTCCTTATGAACTACTAACATTTGCACGTCAAGTAAGTATATTATGTTTTCAAGTCTCTGTATCAATATTCTATCTCTTAAGGAAAACGTACAGATTGAAAAGTAGGTATTTGTATATTTTTGAAATCTCAATTCGAATTGTCTTGTTTTTGTTGCTTGTGTATTTCATCGTTTTGACAAAAAAGTCGCGTTTAAAACTGTAATTTAACTAAAATTCACAGTTATCGTAGCACATATTAGTGCCTTTTTGTGTTTATAGAACACTAACAGAACCCGGCAGATGTTGTTCCGCATTTAATCTCCCACTTTCTCCTTTCCTCTCCCTTTCTCACTCTCTCTCACCGTCTCTCTCCCTCTCCCTATCTCTGTCTCTCTCTCTGTACCTGTCTCAGTCTGACTGTATCTGTGTCTCTTTAACTGCCAATCTCTGCCTCTCTCTGTCCCTCTCATTGACATTTAGTTGCAGTTTCTGAACGTCTCTGAGCAGGTGGAGTAATATCGCGAAGTGCAAAAATGTAATAGAATATTCAATAAGATCTCATTTTGTAGATTGCGGTATAAGAAACGTTTCTTTGAGACCTTTGGCCTAAAAAAGTTTTGAATGCCCTAGAACTCTTAGTTTAGGAGTTATTTAACGATATGGATTCAAAAGTGCTGCCGAGTGTTGCGGGTTGTATTTGATGTGAATATTTAGTTTTGTTCTACAGCGCCATCTAGTGAAGTTACAACAAAATTAACAGCATTTAAACCTCTGCAAAAAAACACGCAGACGTGCCAACTTAAATGGAGATCGATCACACGATGTCGGAGTTAAGCGCTCTTTTACATACTAACATCCATTTTTAAATATAGACATTATTTTCGACAAATAATCGAAAAAAGTATGGACCTAAAACTGTAATTTAACTACTGATATTTTAACTCTGTTCTAAATTACTGGTAAAACAGTTTTTCCTCATGCAAATGTTTATGAAGCGCATTGGGACAATGAAATAATGTGTGCAACTTATTTGGAAGATGGTGAACAATATTTTCGAAATGTCAATTGCATAAATCGTGCTAATTTTGGTATGCTAATTTCAAATGTGCACTCGGTTTTCTTCTCACGGCTCTAAGTTTTCTTGCAAGTAGAACTATTTTATTCAACTTTCTAAAGAATTAATTTCTAAAGAAAGTCGGCCTGCTGGCCAGCAGGCCGACTGAATCTGAACACTGAGGTCAAGGAATTGTTGAGAGTGCTGTAAAAGCAATTGACAAATTCATGTAGTTTAATTAAAAATACCAATTTTATTTATTTATAGTGAGATTATATCCCCAGTTGTATTTCGCGCTTATTATTATAAGAGGTATTTTTTCTTTTGCATTTCTTCCAGATCTGGTTATGACTACTAAGAGACATCAATGTACAATCTTACACTCTTCAGCAGTTTTGTCAGAGCTGAATGATCTTGATCGTGATTTGGGTCACCTTCAAATTTACAGAGGACTGTTCTCTAAGCTACAAGAAAAGAATCCACTAAGCAAGTCCGTAAAAGTTTGATTATTTCACAAACGAGACGAGGCGTTTGGTTTGTGTTTTAAACAACTAAAGAAGGAGAAGTTCGTTAATTGTCACAACTTTTCAGGTCATCTCTTGGAATTAGGGTATCATAAAATTCAAATTATTAGCGTTTCTTTGTAGACAGTTCTATGCGAGGCCTGCTGTGTGCTCTACTACATAATAGTAATATCTGTGCACCTCTTCCACTTGAACATTCTGTGTATGTATAAAATGAGGTCTGTATTGGAGTGTATCAGATTGAGGGGATGGTATGCATGTATGAATGACGAGAGGAATGATGACTAATGGGATGAGATGAGATGGTATGCATGAGAGGAGGTAAGAGTATAAGAACTATAATTGAACTTATGAAATATCACAATCACAATTTGTGTGAAGCTTAAAATGGGTACTGTGCTCTTAGGTCAGCAGGGAGGTATGACAAAATGTCCGTGCTATCTTTTCATATGAGCTCGCGATAAGCACTGAACCAGAAAGACTTGCTCACACGTGAGACCCTGAAAGTAGTATGCCAAATATTGCCAGTAATCCAGTTCTCCGTTGAGAAAAGTTTATCTGCTTCAAAAAACCTAAAACTTAAAAATGTTTGATTAAACATTTGGTTACAGACTGATGAACGATTCTAGCATTTAGCGAGGGGTCTCCCTGCATTGTTAGTTAATATCAAAGCACGTGTGTTTGATGGGCCCCAAATTCGAATATATTGACTGATTTTATTTTTTAAACATTTTTTCTTTGCGGAATTTAACATTAGATTTACGTGGTTTTGCCCTTCAGTGAAATATTAAAGATGATGTTCATTAATAAACAAAAGTCTGCCCTGGAAGCAGTTTAAAATCCGTGGCTTGACACTCAGAAAATACAATTACAATACCTACATTTTCCATTTAATCGGCATTGTTTTTCAACTTTAAAACTGGAATAGACAAAGTTGCCAAGCTCAAAGTTATTATATTAATGTATTATCAAAATTCCATCGACATTCTTAAAATTATTATTCACCATTTCATCATCATCTTCATAAAATATACCCCTTCTGATATTTTGCAGAAGCTAAACTTATTGAAAATCAGACAAATTACTACCAACTGCCTGGTGACGGACCGTCTATAAACATTGTTAACTGAAATCTTCTATATAAATGTTCACAGATACAAGATGATGTCTAGTTTAGAAAGGCTAATGCTGCAGCGTAATCAATTACATTAAAAATAAAATAATACAGAGACACTGGGACTATTGTAAATAATCAACATAAGCTATAAGATTGTTGAGTTTCGCAAAAGAAAAAAGTAATAAAAATTCATTAAAATACTAATGTAAAGAGCCGAAGAACAAAACTTTTAGCTGCAAAGATCAAAGAGAGATTACTTCATCCTTCACAACTTATAACCGAACACTTTTGTCCCTATCACTATGTGACTAATTAACATTAATAGAACTACAGAACGGCTCTAAGAATGCCTAAAAGATAAATTGTTCAAAGTTTCACTGAGAAAAAAGAACAACCCCAAAGACAAGATGTATTGTTTATTAGACTATTAACGTTGTAAATGATGCTCTTTCATTCATCAGATGTAAGAAGAAGGAAAATTCTTAAGAAACACGAAACAAGTGAAAAGTTACAATAGCCATTAAAAATGACTGAAATACAATTTTGACGTCCTAACGTTTATCTAAAACTTAATGACGTGTTCCGAAAAAGACGGTTTTCCAAAACCAAAACTACACAAATCACCAAACGATAATCAGCAACGTTAAAAATAGAAGAAAAACCACTAAGCCTCAAATCAAAATACAAGAACATACGAAGGATAGAAGAATCAAACACTGAAGAAACATTTACTTAAATATGGTTTATTTCATCACTCATGACAACGATATAGCATATATAATATAGAAAGCTATAACAAAAATTATTGTATCAAAACTTTTAATAAACTGTCCCCTAAACAACATCTATCTACATACTCTTGCAATTGCAAGAATGACAAAAATCCTGATGGAAGTAAGAAAAACAATTAAGAGAACCACTAAAACGCGCTTGCCTTTCGTGCATGGCACCGTGGTGGCGGCGAAGCCAAACAGTTTCTGCAAAATGGTCGTGTTGGCGGGGCCGGGGTTGGGAGGGGAGTAGAGAAGGCGTGCAGCGCGCCGTGCGGAAGGGAGGGGGAGGTAGGCCACTGAAATATTAATACCAAACCCGCCCTCGGGCGTGCAAAGGTCCGGCCGCCGCCATTACGTATTCTTCAGGCAAGTATTTAGAGGCAAACTAATTCCGACGGAGAACGCGTGGGAGTTCGCTAGGTGAGGAGGGAGGAAAGAGGTGTGAGCGCACTTTCAAACAGCGGGGAGATACACGACGGTGGGAGAAACAGAAGGGGGAGAGTGAGAATGGGTGAAGAGGTTGAAAATGGCTCGATTGATATATTGATTGATGTTTTCGTGTTTTCGGGCGCGTCAACTACTTTGGTTATTATTCCCGGAAGTGTAGAGCATGATTTTTTCTCGGGAGATGGCGGTGATCTTCCCCCGCTGGATGGCGAGATCCGGCGCCGACCTACCGTCGACTAGTGAGGTTTCCCCCTAACCAAGACTCTCCCACCAGCAGGGCACCGCCCCAGCCGGGACAAGCTCTAAGCTCCCGACCGATCTCCCGGAATATATGGTTGTATAATGTATGTTAGAGTAAATGTGTGTGTGTAAGGAGAGAGGAAGGAAAGATCGCGCGCGGTCCGTGGCCCGTTTGTTAGGGTGCTGCTTCGGCATTCACCTGGTGTTGATCGGAGAAACCACGGAAATATACCGATCAGAGCAGCCGGCCGCTAGAATTCTCCTCCAAACAGCGACTGAATTCGACCTAGCTGAAAAGCTAGTGTCGAAAATCTTACCGCCGTAAGATTCGAACCTAGAACCTCCGGGTCAAAGGCGCGGCAGCGACATCAGTTGATGCACTGAGCTACCGCTGCCGGTGGGGAAACGGCTCGAGAATGAGATCAAATGATGCAGTAGATGACGGCGAAACACCATCAAGAACCTTGGCCCATTGAATACGGGGTGAGTGGGGACCTTTCGGGTAGTGTGGGACCCATTTGGGGAGAGAGAAAGCGAGTGAATACATTTTTTGTTTTCGGGCGCCTTAACTATTTTGAATTAGTACAGGGAGTGTAGTGAGTGTTATAGATTGGAGGTGGCGGTGTTTCCCCCTCTAAATCCTGAGATTGGACGTCGACCTACACTTCAGCTTGCAAAGTTTTCTGTTACCACACATTCACCCAGAAGGACCCTACCACAACCAAGATAAGCTCGATGTTCCCGACTGGTTTAAAAACATGTGTAATGCTCGTAACTGTAAGTGTGTAAGGGTGAAAATGGACAAGGATGAGGATTAGAAGATTGATTTCGGTACGTTGCTTATTTACAATGGTACTGCACCAGCAGTTACCTGGTACTGATAGGTTAAATCACGGATACTTCGTCTTGTATGTGACCCAAAAAATACTTCCTCCAGGCAGGTCTTATTCTTTAGCTCAGAGCCAAGGAACTAAGTAGTCTTACTCCGAAGTCTCGAGGCTGAGGCTACAGGTATTGAGAATGCTTTCATTTCCATGGGAATATTCTCTTGCGATGCAACATGTCAGATTTACACGAATTATGAGTGTAGCTTGTATGGGAGTATTCAGAATCCCGTTTGTGCGTTTTTCAAACATCCAAACTATTCAACTTTTATTTTACTACAGGATGTTTAGCATACTATGTAAAATACACCAGAAATTAAATTATTGGAAGCCCAGTAAACAACTGAAATGGATGACTGTGAAATCTAGTAGTCAGCGAAATATTAACAAACAGTTCATTAATGAATAAAATTTGGTTCCGACAAGCTGTTTACAATACGTGTCTTGATACTCAAAATAATGCACTGAACCGTAGAGATTGAGGTCGCCAGGTATCTTTCCCAGCTGCCCCCCTCCCCAGCCTGGACAAGCTCTAAGCTCTCGACTGGTCTCCCGACAAGTACGGAAGTGTAGTGCATGTACTCGTAAGTAAGGGAAGAGAATAGGACAAGGAAGGAGAAGGAAAGAACGCACACGGTCCGTGGCCTGTTTGTTATAGTACAGATCCGGCATTTTCCCTGCTTTTGTTCTGAGAAACCGCGAAAATCTACCGATCAGAGTATGCAATCGCTAGCATCCTTGAGACAACAGTTCAATTCGACTTACCTAAATACAAAATTCGTCACTGCTGGAACTCGAAATTAGGACCTCTCGTTCAGAGTCGTTGCAGAGATAGCAGCATTGATTATGAGTTCAACTCATCCGGTTTAATTCGTCGAAAACAGAAAATCGCGATTTGATACGTCTCGTAGAAACCGATATATTTACATAGTAAATTAATTACGAATTACTCGTAGTATTATCATGATACAAAAGTCTATAAATTAATGATATAGTTCCGGCAGAGGCCGCTGGAGCCATAAAACACCCCCATACGTGAAGTTTCGTACTTATTTTTCTTCAACATTTAAAAAGGAAGCGCGCAAGAGAGACGTCAAAGTAAATGATTAACCAATTCTTTTACCCTACAATTTCGCTGTTCCTGTACATCTGAAATGCATCTCTTAAGGCGCCTGTCGGCCTTGTACCCTCCTTTTCTAAAGCTTCGTGAGGGGAAGTACGGATTGTCTTTTATTCGAAAAGAGCGTAAGAGAGTTGTTGAAAAATACTGAGAATTACAAAGAAGCAATTGACATCGTTAAGTTTTTCTGAGGGATACTTTTACACCCTACGTGACTACATGAGGATTATTCTTCAGCCACTTTGAACACTGATCCCAACACAACACTGAATATGTTATTGAAATAAGTATAGGGAATTGAGGTGAAGCAAGTTGAAGCGAGCCGTGACAGGTGGATTGAGATTTGAGCCACATTTTGACGTGAAAGTTAAATGTAAGAGGTGACTGACGATTATCCGACGAGACTGTTATTCGTGATTCAGTTTCATAAAAACATTTTAAAGATGAACTATTCAATTACCTATGCCTGTAGATTTATTTTTTCTTCGAGAAGAATGTTTAAAAAACAAATAAAAAGATGAAAAATTTAAAAGTAAAAAAGGACACAAAATGCGGAAGAGCAAAAATCCAGTGAGACGTTGCTAACACAAAAAATTAAATTCATCAATTGATAAACATTTATTTATGAATATATGAAATTTAATAAGTATTAATTTGAGTTTTTATATCATTGCGCTTTCTCACTAGATTCCTTAATTATTCATTACGAATGACTACTTAGACATGTTACAAACACACAATCAGTTAAGAAAAAAGGTCTCATTTACTAATTTTTACGATCACTTCTGCTTGGAAATTCAAATATCACTCCCGCCTTTTCTTACAAAACGCACACGTATATTCTCCAAAAATTGTCGGCTCATTGTTTGAAAATAAGAACGTGTTATTTTTATTTTGTTTTAAACATCGTTTATAAAAATGCAAAATTTCAAATTTTTTTTGTTAACATTAAAGTTTACGAGTCCGTTTCTTTTCTTTTCATTGTCTTAAAAGATTCTGACCTTGCGTAAATTTTAACAAATATAGATGCTGGTACTTCAAACCACTAATACTTGCTTTACAATACAGTATAACTTATTATATTACTAATTCGATTTACTTGTATATTGCGCAGTTTATCTTATTTGGTTTCCTTCCACAGTACATGTATTCGAAAACAACTTTCGTAAAATAAAAATATGTCCTCACAATAGTTAACATTTTCTCAATCAAAAAAACACAAAAAATAGTTAAAACGTCACAAATTACATCAACAAAAAATTTGTGTTGAACATTTACTTTGCTGCTTAACTTCTGCTCCATGTTTGCTATATGTCATGATTTACCTGCGTATCGTGACTAGAGAAAGATTGGCACAAAACCTCAATTATAGGTGCCACAACGCCGTTCAACTTGCATCATGACTTTTTTTCTAGGCCCTACCCTATGTCGAATGGAGAATAGAGACTTAGAAAATCACAAACTCGGTTCGGTGTGACTGATTTCTAAAGTTTCTCAAAAGACATTAAATATTAAGTGAGAGAGTTGCAGCGGTCTCTCCTCTTCTTAATACTTGGAAAACCGTAGATAGTAAGATGAACTAAAATTAAAACTGCATCCCATGGACTTCATCGGAAAATCCCTACATACGATGTTTCCACTGCAGATATTACTGAAGTTCACATATTAGCGGTTAAGAGAAAGGTTGCACTGTGAATGTTATATTTGAAAAATTTCATATTTATATCATTGAAACCTACGTTTATTTAATAATATTGTATTGTATATAAATAATATATTTCAATAAGTGATATTTAACCGTATTTTAAAATATTATTTGCCTTAAATTAATTATTTAATGGTTGCGAAAACACAATTATTTGCATTTTCCTCGCGAAATAAATTCAAAACATACGCAAAAGAGAGAAATTACGTCAAGTTTTTGCAAGCAAGTGATTCTAGTGATAGCACTCATTGCAAATATTTTCAACATTTTGAATTCTAGACGCTTAGCAAGCGTAGAAAAATCGCGTTAACTATCTATCATTTTGTTAAATGTATCGAAATAACTGCACCATCGGACTACATTGTTTGAGTTTATGCCCGTTTGTTTGCACCATTATTTCAGAAAGTAGTTGAGCTTCCATCAGCCTGCTCAGTTAAATCGAAGTGGAAAATTAGAAAGTGGAAGCGTGTCAGAGTACGCCGGAATGCGTTTAGTGCATGCTTCAGCCATTAAAGAGGAGGTAAAGCATCTCGTCTATGTTAACACGGTTTTCATTTATTTTTTAACCAAAAAAAACACTGAAAAAATTACGAAGTATACAGAAAAGAAGCTATTTCGGTTGGCAATATTGCAGCATATTTTGCGAGCATATACGAGTAAAGAAATAGACATCAAGAATAAAATGTATATCTGAGAATAACATAATTCATTGACTGATAGTGATTCCGAGCGCATCAACTGCCAAGGTCATTAGTCCTGCAGGTATAGTGCTTATTTTTATCCCGGGAGGTGGTGGTGAGTTTTGCCCCACTGGACGATGAGATCTTACGCGGACGTACATGTCGGGTAGCGTGGTTTTCCACAGCCAGGTATCTCCCACCAGCGATGTACCGCTCTAACCGCAACAAGTTATAAGCCCCGACTGGACTACCAAGTTGAGTGGTATTGCAGTGCTACTAAGCGTATTTTTATGTAAGGAGTGAAAATAGAAAAAAATATGGGTAAAGAGAGATCGCGCGTGATTCATGGCTAGTTTGTTAGGGTACTTCCCCGGCATTTGCTAAGTGTGAAACCACGGAAAACTACCGACCGCTAGAATTTTCCTGCAGATGGCATCTCAATTCGAATTAGCTATCCAACTAGTGTCGAAAATTCTGCCGCCGCGCCGTCGGGATTCTAACTCCACCATCGGCACTGCAGTGACATCAGTTGATCCCCTGAGCCACCTACACCAATGAATGACTTATGTATTGACTGGTTATCGATATGACCGGAGTCTGTCTAAATTACCAGATTCATTCATCCCTGAATTTTACTAAAATGAAAAAATTGAAGTTACTGGAGAAATTACCCGGATATTGTAAGTAACGCTTCTAAAGGGGGTCTTTAAATCAACGGTAGTAATTATTTCAATACGAATATGTAGAAAATACGAACTAAATTAAATATGAACAGATTCACCTTACGACACACTACGATACGATACATTAATATACGGTATTACTCGACAACACATTATAACAAGATACGACTACCCGATAGGACAAGGTACAAAAAGAAATAACCTAAATAATACTCCATACAACTAACACCATACAATTAAATTAAAAATAACATGTTACATTATAATGGTGAACGTGGGGGAACATCGAGATTCAACGAACATAGCAGATGCAAACTCTATTGCAACAATTCGTCGAGGGGCGTGTATGCCAACATTCAAAACTAAACGCGAAACTCGTAACGCAAGCAGTCCACTTTCTACTCCGCATTGTCACCGTATACAAAACACTCTCTCATCCGTAGAGCGAAGCTTTTTAGCAGCGAGATTCCGCTGCCCCTCCCCTGGCCTGCACTTGCAACCGGCCATCTCACGCGGCAGGGAAGCGCAGGCAGAGAGCATTTCATTAAATGCGTTGTTACGAACTGTGAGTGACCGAAAAAAAAAGCTGCCGCGAACAAGCCAGGGAACAAGGGACGCCACTGCAAAACAACCAGGACTAATGCAGCGACGGCATCCATGAGCAGTTTAATTATGGAAGGCCGTGCTGGATACGTTCAGAGGGGCACGTGGTAAAGAGAGGGAGGGGGGAGGGAAGCTGCGGTTCGCAACTGGACCGCTGGCGTTGACCTCGACTCTGTGCGTTGCCTGGGTATCACTTTCAAAGTCCGCGGTTGATAACTCTTTCGGCGCACATGCTTTAAAACGTAAAATTCTCCCGAACCCGCGATGCCTGGCTAATATCCATATGGAACATTTTTGTTTATTTGTTGTTCCCTTATCAGTGGTTTTGCCCGGCCTCGTTTTCCGAAGTATAGTCACGCTGAGAGCTGCCTTTTGGCGAGACGGTATCCTCTGGTTACCGGGGTAAAACATGACGGCAAGAGAATTTCATATTTTAAACTCTAGTTCCTATTTTAATAAAAAGGAAGTCAGTTTTGATAAGTTCAGACTTTGTCAGACTTGTCATTACTATAAGTTACACTGGATTAAAATCTCTGGATTTCAGATTTTCTCCTTTTTGCGGTCCTGAAACTGTGATACGAACTACTGTACCTTGTAAGAACTAGGAAGTGCATGCTGGTTTTCGTTTATTCTAAGAATAATTGAATACAAGAGTATTTTCGGTAAATTAAATGCCTCTGAAATACCCTAGGATGGCAGGAGGACTAGTTTTCAAAAAGGTGAGCTCCCTCCCCCAAAACTTTTCGCTGCTTCTGAATACTTACTCCGTGAAAAATGTCGTTTGGCTGGACCAAACCCAACCCAGAGCTTATTATCTCCCTCCAGTCTCACCTCCGAGGTAAGCCTTAGTTCCATTTTTGGTAGAACTTTATGTAATTCCCAAGGTAGAATGGGAATGGCTCTCTGCTGGCACCTTTCTGAAGGAATAGGGGAACAATTACAGGTGCTTGCTTTGCTCAAGTTCTGTGAGAGATTCACATCAACATTTTTAACATTGGGGAATGCCAAGTGATGACAACAGGATAAGGATTTAATGGCAAAACCATGGAGACTGAAAATGATCCTCTTTCCACAGTCACAACTGAAAACATCTATGCGTTACGCGGTATATATAAAGTCCCGAAGCAATAATCGATCCTTCCAAGAACACCTTTCCTAGTACTCGTGTACTAGGGCTTAGGGCTTAGGGCTTCAATGTTTGTTAGGTGCTGTGGTTGTTTGAGACAAACCACCATACACCCTAATAAACTAACCATTTCTTCCTTTTTTTCCCTTGCCCATGTAGATGTGCGAGGAGGCGAATATAAAGTTCAATGGACAGACAGTGAGAGTTAGTTTAACTGAGGGCAGGAGTCATCGTTGTCTCCGTTAGTGGGTTAACTGACGTTACACCCAACGATGATAATGATAACTATAAATTAAATTATGTCGTGAGACAGTAGGCGTTCGATAAGATAATGAAGAAAATAGTTTTAATTCCAATTACACCACTATTATTTGATCGACGTCTATCAGTAGCCTGATTTCTACTGTCTCGCATTTTCGTGCTTCGTGTTTTAGAACCAAAAAGAAGAACGAGAATCAGTGGCCACTGCACTTCCGATTCATTGAAGCATCCGGTGTCTGCTGCGGCTATGAGGTGAAGAGAGAGAGAGCGATAGTGACGGAGCGAGTTCTGGGCCTGGTAGGGGACGACGGGGGAGGGAACGGCAGGAGCGGAAGTATCAGTGGTGGCGGGGTTAGCAGCGTCAAAAGGCGTAGCTGTAGAGATAGATGGGGGCGGCGTGGGGGGCGGCGTGGGGGCGGCGTGGGGGCGGCGTGGGGGCGGCGTGGGGGCGGCGTGGGGGCGGCGTGGGGGCGGCGTGGGGGCGGCGTGGGGGCGGCGGGGGGGCGGCGTGGGGGCGGCGTGGGGGCGGCGTGGGGGCGGCGTGGGGGCGGCGTGGGGGCGGCGTGGGGGCGGCGTGGGGGCGGCGTGGGGGCGGCGTGGGGGCGGCGTGGGGGCGGCGTGGGGGCGGCGTGGGGGCGGCGTGGGGGCGGCGGGGGGGCGGCGTGGGGGCGGCGTGGGGGCGGCGTGGGGGCGGCGTGGGGGCGGCGTGGGGGAGGCGTGGGGGCGGCGTGAGGGCGGCGTGGGGGGCGGCGAAGGCCAACGGCGGGAGTGGGGCGAGAGCGGTGGCGGCGACGGGGTGGCTGCGCAGGCGGGGTGTGGGGTGGATGCGGCGGCGGGGTAGATGCTTTGGCAGCAGCTGGGATGCGTGTACTTGGCAGCACTCGGGGAGCGTAACACGGCTACTGGCCCTAACGAGCCCTGCCCTAGCAACAACAACGGCGGCCCTTTGCTGAGCCGTGCGATTGGATTAGCGTTCACGATGTAATAGCTTCCCGGGAACCAAAAATCAAAATGCTTGTAACTTACGTATTTACGATGTCGGGCGAATTACTGTAAAGACCTTACTACTAAGGAAAAACAGAGAAGATTTTCCTTAGAGTGTGCGCTCGCATAGTACATAATCCATAAAAAATTTCAATTGACGATGTTTTTGTAAAACGGTACACTATTAAGAACGAATACGAATACTAAATGGTTACATGTATTTTACAAACCCTACTAATCATTTTCTAGTTATTCTAGATTGTATATTTTCTTAATGAATATTATCGGACAATAACAAACACCAAACATCATAATTTTGTTTAGAATGTCTTGGCAGTATGTCGGATAACAGTCCGTAGAAATGACGGTCAGTCAATCCAATCCACCCAAAACATGTTTTATAGATACTACTTTCTGGCAGATATTAGAGATTCTATTTTCATAATCAAGTGTTCGAATTCTCGGCGTTATATTTCAGTAATTATCTGTGTACTATTATTTTAATTTAATTGTTTCCATATTCTCACTCTGGGATGTGTTACAACATGCCAAAATATACATTCATATTCAAATTACAGAGAGTGACGCAGGAGTATTATGAAGACCAATTACTCTAAGTGAACTGTTTATAATTTGTTTACAAACCCATTAATTCCACATGAGGGTTGTCTGACAACTTTGGCTAGACATTAATTACAGGGCAAGTTGCTCCTGCAATTTTTATGTAATTTTAATAGGATCAATAACGTACTGTGTTACTTTTTAGTGGTATTTTAGCCTCTGATACAGAGAAGTGTGATTGAGAATTTCTGTTATCAATATATGTTTTGAGGCTGATGTTTCGTCAATTCTTATAATTTCGGTGGATGTCCACTCCATCTTGTGCACAGAAGGTTGCATACACAATGGCATTCCATGAGGGAGGCTTCAATTGAGGAAAGGCAGAGGAGGAATTAATACTGGAATGTTATTTTATTATTCATGTATTAATATAATGTAATGAAAGTATGCACCTACGCAGTATTTTTATTGAAATTATACTTTTCCTTACTCTCGTCTATGAATCTAAAGTTACTGGAGAGAGTAGATCTGGAATTTTGTTTACTGAAAAAAATTTGAATGTGTAATTTTTATGGACTGTCCTGGGAAATTAATTACTGTAAGTGAAGAACAATATGAAAAATTTAAAACAGATACATGCAATTCACGATTTCTTTAACAGTCTAAATTGCATTTAACTTTTCAACAAAGTTAATACATCTTCTTCTCTTCCAGCAAAAAGTGAAATTACCCGCATACATATAAAAAGCACATTAGAATGATTATTGTGTTCAACATGAGTTTAAGCATAAAAAACTGTTACTGAAATATGCGAACAAAATTCATAAATATTTTAGGAAACAGTAATATCGTCAAAAGCGACTAAATACATACCCAAAAAGTCATAAAAATACCTCCTCGATGAAACTGTATTTATTTCCACTGCAACCATTAATACCATAGCGATTCACCCCTTATAGAAAAGCGAACTGCATTATATTATTTCGATTTTTTCAGTTTGTATGGACAGTGCAGCATATACCACTTGCGTAAAACTGCATTTCAACCTTTCAGCTTTTTGCAATGAATTTATGTGTTGCGCTGAAAAGAG
>BLKR01009327.1:110000-131332 GCA_011170035.1 Teleogryllus occipitalis
CCCGCCCCCGTCCCACCCCCGCCCATCCGTCCCTGGCCTGTCAGACCCCCTGCGGCCCGCCGATTGCTGTATACGGGGGCGTAAGTCGATAAATCGATATGGGTCAATTGGGGGTTGATTACCCCCGCAGGGGGAGCACAGCGGCGACGTCCCCCACGCTGTTGTGTGGCGGTCCCTTTAAGCACACGCCCTTTCAAGCGCCCTTTCCGGGCAGAAAGGGAGTGGGGGGCGAAAGAGGGGGGCAGAACGGTGAGGAACAGCGCAGGTCCACAACCAGGCGGCGCGCCCCGTGGCAGTGGGGGCGGTGACGGCGGCGACCGAACGGACGAGTGCATGAAAGTGAGAACGATGTGCGAAAACGGAAGACAGGCGATGGTCATGGGAAGGAACCGGTCGTGCAAGGGGCGTGGAAATATAAATAAGACAGCGAAAGAAAAAAAACTCAAATAGTTGAATTAGAGAGCTTTTCTTAGCCACACGTCATAATCGGAAGTCTGTTGGGCGTAATCGACTAAAATTTGCGTTATTGGAGAATTAGAATAAATGGACAGAAGAAATAGCCATAATGTAGGAAATAACGTCATGCAGTGTATTCGTAATTTATGTGAAATATAATAATAATAATAATAATAATAATAATAATTATTATTATTATTATTATTATTATTATTATTATTATTAATATTACCATTACCATTATTACCATTATCATCACTACCATCATAATTATCATCACCACCACCACCACCACCTTCATTATTATCATTATCATTATTATCATTATCATTATTATTATTAGAAAACTATAATCCTGTAATTAAACTACTTAATAAAAATTATTTTCAAAATTAGTAATTGAATATTTATTGTTTTAAATAGACCGTAGCACTTCAATACACCGTTCCCAGAATATGAAAACTACATACGTAAAAAGAATTGCAATGTATGACGGAGAAACGAGCCTGTCAAAATTTAATTTAAATTTTAGGAAACTTTATATTCAAACTCACTTACAACCAGTATAAACACTTAACATGACACGTCTTACAAAGAAACAAAAAGGAAACTGTTTCTGGACCTCCTTTAAAAGTTTTGTGTTTACATACTTGGTTTTCTCAATAGGACGACGGTATAATTTTTCACATTTGAATAGTTATCATTCGTTTCTTGATACGTTCGTATGAAGCTGTCATTTTAGTCCACTGACAGACGACGAATCTGAACCCGAGATGGCTACACACAAATCCGTCCTCATGTTGCAACTCCCTTCGGACTTTATGGGAAACGTGAAGGTGATAGAAAAGCGAAACGGATGACGAGAACGGCTTCCGCATCGTACACACAAAGCGGATAAAGTTAACGCCGCCGACGAACTGGGAGCAGTACTAAAGCAAGACGCCTGTGCAGCTCAGGCGGACTCCAGAATGTAGGAAGGCAAAGGCTCTTAGAAAAGATGACATGGCAGTGTTGGTACAGTTTTGTGGAACGACAATAGTGAAAGATTGAAGGAGATGGGTCGATAGCATTGGTCTGTAATACTGTAGTAGAAGGGGGAAGAGAATAAAAGACGCTAACTACAAGAGTGCACCGGGAGCGGTAGCTCAGTGCATCAACTGATGTCACTGCAACGCCTCTGACCGGGAGGTCCTAGGTTTGAGTCCTGAAGGCGGCAGGATTTTCGACACTAGCTTCACAGATAGAACGAATTAGTCGCTGTCTGAAAAAGAATTCTAGCGGCCGGCTGCAGTGATCCGTAATTTTTGCACGGTTTCTTCGATCAACACCAGATGAATGCCGCAGCAGTACCCTACCAAACGGGCCAAGGACCGCGCGAGATCATTCCTTCTTATTTGTCCTATACTCTCCCGTTACACACACACACACACACACACACTTACACTAACATGCACAACACTGCCACATATTCCGGGAGACCGGTCGGAAACTTAGAGCTTGTCCCGGCTGGAGCGGTGCTCCGCTGGTGGGAGAGTCCTGGTTAGCCGGAAACCCCACTAGCCGACGGTAGGTCGGCGCCGGATCTCGCCATCCAGCGGGGGAATATCACCATCTCCCGATGAAAAACACGCACTACACTTACGGGACTAATGACTCCAAGTAGATGACGCGGCCGGAAACACGGAAAAATGAATTAATCAATCAATAAGAGTTCACACGTAGCACACATAAGGTGAATAGAACGACAACTGCAAAAATAATTAGAACTAATAATGAACATAAGGATCAAGACAGACAACGTGCTGATTAGTTTAGCTATCAGGAACGACATCACTGAGTAAAGTGAGATACGCGAAGATTGTGTACGTCATATGTTGTGCGGTAGAGACCTAGGATCGTGAATGCGGAAATACCGTAAATAGACAGATGAAGCAGGAAACCGTAACAATGCCTGTATCGTAGACCAGGGGTATCCAACTAGCGGCCCGAGGTGCCAATTATTGTGGCCCAAGAAAGGTTCTTAGTCCAAAGTGAAAGTCCCTGGCATCCATTTCGGGCGAGAACATGGTGCGCCTACCGCACGCGTCGATTCTCCTTTAATGTAAAAATTGGTTGTTAAGATTGAAATATTTTTGCAGTGCAGAAATTCAAAATCTTCCTAATTTCTCACTTTGGTATCCACATTTTAGCCTCATATCACGCATGGTTCCATCTCCCCAACCCGTTTCTGAGCAGTTAGGCAAACTGCCGAGAACAACAATTCAGGGAAGTCAGGTGAAGATCGCTACAATAATGAAGGTATGAACCGCAACCATAATATAGATTTCAGTTGTGGCCCTTGAGACCTTGGAAGTTGAACCCCTGTCGTAGACGGAAGGGGCATAAACGGAACGACAAGACCCGCGGTGTGGTGATCAAACCTTTAACCTTTCACATGGTACCGGTGCATGGTTCACCGGTACATGGTGTTTAAAACTCAAACCAACCTATATCAAATTTGTGGTGGATAAAAAATGTACTCTCATTCTACCTTTGTCGTATTTACATTCATAACCAGCATATTATATTATCAAAAGCATTCTTTTCAATTATGGCCTTTGTAGTTAGGATTATTATATTAGTAGAATTATTAACGCCAATAAAGCGATGAAAAGTACTAAAGACGCGGTAGAATTTTCTAAATCGAGATGATAGCTGAGATATATAATCAAGGCATTATTTCTGATATAGGTCGTGTGTCTTTCAATACTTAAAGTAATTTCACCTCGTTATGAGAAAAAAAATCAAAAATACATTCCTTAGAATACGAATACTATTAATCCATCATTAGCTATAACAACGTGTTACCATTGCTCTTAACGAACGGCGAACTGTTAAATTCTTAAAACAGGCCAATTAGAGTGACTTTTTATTTTTTTAGGTGCATTATGTTGATATTATAACAATACAAGATTATGCAAATGGTATTGAATATACGGAGTGAATTCGTTAAACAAGCCGAGCGAGTGAAGTACAGGACTCGGGGGCAGGTGGAGAATGGGTAAAGAGTTTCTGGTCACGTAGTGAGCGACGCAGACAGGTGCAGCACCGCTGACAGGTTTTTACGATATTGTCGACGGCCGCCGCTGGAGGAAGACAAGAGCTCAGACATATCTATTGTGGAGGCGTTTCATTTCTCCGTTTGGGGAGAAGTCGAAGTACGCGTCCGATAGCGCTTCACCCGCGACCTTTTATTGTCTCTTTTCTTTGACTTTTTTGTGTGTCATCCCCCGTTCTTTTAGTTCTAACCCACTACCTCCAATTCCATCTTCTGATTCTAGCTTCTGCTCTCTTACCGGCGCACTCACGATTTCGCGCGCTATTTTGCACGTGCTCTCTTTTGCGTTCTTCCGTAATCTCGGGTATTCGTTTGTGTTGTATTACGGTCTCATTCGAACTGTCTAGCTCTCTTTTCCTGGAGTTCTCGGACTCTTTCATGGTGCGCTCTCTCGCACACTCCCTTTCGTGTACGCTCTCTCGTACACTCCCTTTCGTGTACGCTCTCTCGCACACTCCCTTTCGTGTACGCTCTCTCACACAGTCCCTTTCGGGTACGCTCTCTCACACAGTCCCTTTCGGGTACGCTCTCTCGAACACTCCCTTTCGGGTACGCTCTCTCGAACACTCCCTTTCGTAAGCGCACACCCTCTTTCATGGGCGCTCTCTCACACAACCCCTTTCGAGTACGCTCTCCCGCACACCCCCTTTGGTGTGCGTACACCCTCTTTCGTGTGCGCACATCCCCTTTCGTGTGCGCACACCCCCTTTCATGTGCGCTCTCTCGCACACACTCTTTCGAGTACGCTCTCTCGCACCCCCCCTCGGGTACTTCGTCTCGCACACCCTCACGGCTGTCAGGTTCGCTCTCTCGCCCGCACACCCTCACGGCTTCTCTTTCGTGCGCTCTCATGTGCTCTCTCACGCACACTCTTCCATCCGCTCTCTCGCATTCCCTGCCACGCTCTCTTTCGCGCCTTCTCCGTAGTTTTTCTCCACCTCTGCTTCGACGGCCTCCCTCCTCTCATCCAACAAGTTTTCATTTCTGGCGCCTGTATTGTACGGGTAAAGATGGGTCTCGGTCTCGACAATGGCAGGTTATTCACGGAATCCTCGGCTTTTGTTCACAAGGGCTGCCCCGGGAGTGCAGCGGGGCTGGGCGGCGGAGGGGGGAACGAGCCCTGAGCGCCTTCGTCGAACTCGCTTTTTCTTCGCCGTCGTGGCAGTTCAAATAGTTTCCGACTTGCGCTCTGCAACGGGAGGCGCGCAGACGGCGCTGGAAGTACTGCTGAATGCTGTGTCGTTCCCTCGAGAGATGGGACTTGGCGATGAACGATCGGTGAACGCAAGGAGAGGTTTTGAATGCTTTCGCGATTGAAGTAGCACTGTCATGTTTTAGAACGCGATTCGTGATGCGGAATATTATGTAGAGTGCTAATTAATACAGGACGAGGTGGGAAGTTGTGCGTTCACGATGGAAGTTTTGCAGTCAGGAATGTTTTAAGATTCGAGTGGTGAATTTGGAAGATTTTCGATATCTGAAAATTGAATTTGATGAATGTTTAGAGGTCGGTTGATCCGATAAGTCTTCCGTGAATGCTGTAACACGTAAAAATCGTCATTACACTCAATGATATTATTTTTTTCCAAACTATTCAATCTAGCAACTGATTACTGCAAGATCCGTAGAAGAATTCCAAAAGACATTATCACTAATAAACAAATACTGCATTGAATATCATAATAACAAACGCCAGTAAATTGGAGAAAAAATACTCGTAACTTCAACCCAGTAACCCTTTTTACGATATATGAAATGATGGGCTACTGGCTAAAACGGAACGGGCCAAGGCGGGGCGTGTGAGGTAGCGGTCGCGCAGCGGAGCCGCGTGGGTGGGGCCGCAATAGCGGGGGACGGGACAGCGAGGGGCGGGGACGAACGGGGTGGAGTCCCGCGAGGCAGTGGCTACGTGGAGCGGCGACGCGTGGATTGATTGATTTTTTCGTGTTTCCGAGCGCGTCAACTGCTTTGGTCATTAGTCCCGTTCGTGTAATGCATTTTTTTTCTCGGGAGGTGGCAGTGATCTTCCCCCGCTGGATGACGATATCCGGCACTGACCTTCTGTCTGCAACCTGAGTTTCCTCATCTAGGTATCTCCCACCAGAGGGGCACCGCGTCAGTCGGGACAAGCTCTAAGTTCCCGATCGACCTCCCGGAATATGTGGTTGTGTAGTGCATGTTAATGTAAGTATTTATGTAAGAGGAGAGGATAGGACAAGGAAGAAGAAAGAAAGATCGCGCGCGGTCCGTTTGTTAGGGTACTGCTCCAGCATTCGTCTAGTGTTGATCGGAGAAACGACGGAACACTACCGATCAGAGCAGCCGGCCGCTAGAATTCTCCTCCAGACAGCGACTGAAGTCGACGGGGACGCGTGGAGCAGGGACGCGGGATGGCCAGAAAGCTGGAAACGGCACCGCGTGGGGCGGTGAAACGTAGGTACGGCAACGTGTGGCGAGGAAGCGTTAGTCGAGGCCGCGTGGGCTGGGTGTCTGCATGGGGTGGAACCACGAGAAGTGGAAAGCCACTGTATCAGATCCACCTGGATGGAACCGCATGGACGGGGCGTGGACACCAGAAGCGGGGAAGCATGAGGCGTGGCGGGCAGTGTAAGGACGGGCAGGGGAAAGGCCCTGCAGGGTGAGGTTGGCATGGTAGGGGCCGCCGCGGCCTCGCGGTCTTTTACTACCGTGTGTCGCAGCTGCGTGAACACAATCGGGCGCGCGCGCCGCCGCCGCCGCCGCCGCCGCCGCCGCCGCCTCCCGGGGGCCGTATTCATTTACCGAACCCAAATAACTAAGTGGGATCCGATTACGAAGTGCGTTCGCATGGATCTCCCTTTGCCCCGCCCCACGAGCCGCACCACGCTGTGTCGAGTCGAGTCGAGTCGAGTCGCGCCCCACAGCGGCGCGGTTATGGCGCCGCCTTTTTATGGAGGCCTGTAAACTTTTTACAGTGGCGCTGCCTGGCGGGGCAGTGTGTTTCCGCGGGGCACCGCGCCCCGCCGAACGTCGTCCCCGTTGCCCGGGGTTTGGTCGTCATCCCGGCTGCTTGGGCCGTCGGCGACGTAGTATTCAGGACCTGCTTCGTGACTGTTTTATTCGGCGTTGCTGCTTTTGTCTTTTGCTCCTCGGATGTTACCTTCTTGTTGCCATTTTTTTCCTGTGCGGCTGAATGGATCCGTTATATCGTGTTTCAAATTCTCTGAACACTGTTGTATGCACCCAGAAATTGAAATATATGTATTTCTGGAATTCAGAATTCTTAGCGGTTATGAGTGATTCGTTGCTTCCGACAATCTCGACCCCTCACCGCGTCCATCACCCATGCAAAACAACCACTGACATTTTCCCTGTCTCCAACATTCTCACCAACTCCGTTGGTATCCCCAACACACTCTCTCCATCCTCACAGCAGCGTTCTCCAACTACACCCTTCTACCACCGGCACCCCCCTTCCGCCTCCACCACCGCAATTGTCAGCGCTACTGCCTCCGCCACCGCCGTCACCGCCGCCACCGCCGCCACCTGCGCCGCCACCTGCGCCGCCACCTGTGACACCACCGCCACCACCGACACCACCGACACCACCGTCGCCTCCGCCACCACCGTCACCTCCACCACCACCGTCGCCTCCGCCACCATTGTCGCCTCCGCCACCATTGTCGCCTCCGCCTCCGCCTCCGCCTCCGCCTCCGCCATTACCACCACCACCGCAGACAATGTCTCTTGGGCGCCGTGGCGTGCGAGCGCTGGTTACAAATAGCGCCACTGCATTGATAGTTGCCAATTGAAACAAATTCCTCGTGCGGCTGCGGACCCGACAAATCAGTTTATGGTGCAAGATAGAGACATCCAAGAGCGCAGGGCACTAGTGACTCGCTGACGATTTCTCTAGACGAGTCAACGCTCTAAAATTGTAACTCGATTCGACGACTTCGTTAAGAATGTGCAGACGAATATCTACCACGAAATAGTATAATAGATTATACAGAAGTATTAGTAGTAAATAAATTATCTGATATAACGTTTTCTCGTTTGTAACTGAGTGGTGGTTTATTCCTCGATATGTCGTAAGATGTTTAAAAATTCAAAGAATTGAATTGGATAAACTGCTTCAAATTAAACATACAACAAATTAGATCACATGCATCAACGGGAATAAGAATGAAACACACATGTTCGATTTGACCTTTCACATGAGCTTCTGTTACCCCATATTGTAAGATTAAACTGGTTCCATTTGCTCTGCCCACGTACGGACGCATCACGACCTCCTGATCATTGCAAACTTGTGATATCGCCCAGGTACCATCGTGTGTAGATGTAATAGGAGACAAGTGTAAATTGAAGATTAGTAGAGGAGGATATGATCTCTTAAGCGGTGTAGTTCCCTTAAAATGTTTTAAACTGTAAGTTGTGGTTTAATTTGTATTTGCTGCTAAATGATTCATTATAGAATATCAATATTATGAGTCAAAACTGTAACCACCTACAAATTCTACCACGAACCAACACAGCTTGAAGGACAGCTTTTTCACACACCCTTTTTTCCAAAATGAATGTTAAGCAATTCATTGTTTTTAATGCAACTTAAAAACATTTTTGTTAATTATAACAAAAACATTTACAATCGTCTTATTCCTTACCATTGATATTAGTACAAATATATAGGACATAATGTTGACTAAATAATGAAATATGTTTATGCCATTTTTTGTTTATTTGAACTAATAACAATTAGAAGTATGTTATATTGCAAATGTTGTGTTATCATTAACAATAATGATATGTAAGTTGTTTCAAAACTGATGATGCATTGAACTTCATTCTGAAAAAAATGTCTATAAAAGTCGATTTTAAATTATACAAAAAGAATTCGAGTGATCTGCTGATGAGAGGTAGTGATGTATGGGCCATGCAAGTTCACATAGTTTCCAATACTTTTTAAATTTTAATAGTGAGCTACTCAGAATGACAGGCATTATAAAGAAATATTGTACAAATTTTGAAGGCAGTTAAAGATAGTTCAAATCGAAGAAAATGGTAACAAACATATTTATACATAAAAAGAAAAGCTTCGTTAGTTTCAAAAATATTGTGACGTCTCGGACATCTTTTAAAACTCATTTGAAAGGTTCGGAAGCCAATCTTTTATTTCACACTTCGATAATCGCGAAACGCGTTGAGACGAGTAAACATGCGTGGGATATTTCAGTGTCCCAAGCACAGAACACCAAATTATTTTGGGAAATCAACACTATTTTCGTTCATAATTTTAACAAACAAATGTGTATATACCATATTATGTTCGATGCGCTCATAATATGGTGGTAAAAATACTCCGGGCACTGCCAACAATCACCAATACACGCGGTTCACTTCGGCAAAGTAAGCTACGTATGGTGTCTGCTCCGATGGCTTTCTCAGAAAGCTCTGCGGAAAACGAAATAATTCAGATGTCCGCATTAGCTATCATTAGGGGGCAGATTTTCATACTCAAAAAAATTGACAAAAATATCAATAAAATGGAATTCAGGATTTCTGTGGAGAATTTGTTGCACCTCGTAAAAATTATTTGTAGTACCATTAAATGATGTTAAAATCGATTAAATCAACAAAAACTGCTTTAAAAATAGTGGGAAAAGGCAACAAATTTCAGATTACTCAAAACTGACAAAAAATGCAAAAATGACATACAATGTAGTCATTTTCTTATGTCATAACATAAAATTAATGTCTTTACTAAAAGGCATTGTTCTCAAGTGATAAGAAAAAATTACATTAATTAAAATCCGACCCCTAGTTATCATCAGTCTTTTTAGTCACACAAGAAATCTGACACTGAGTAGGTCGAGTGCAGAGTGGCCGTGCTTCTGCATTGTCGTAACGTAGATAATTTTAGAGCTCCTTGTGCGGAATACGGAGGTCCACCAAACAACTAAGTAACTCTCAAACTACTACACTTACGTGAATACAAAGAAGCAAACTGTATTTCTCATTGCTTAATTGAAGAATACAGCTGATTTGCGTCAAAACCATATTTGAGGAATGACATTATTAACAACAACAACAACAACAAGTATATTATGCAGTATTCAAAAATCCCAGACAGGTACTGAAGTGTTAAAAACACCCAGTAATGGCTTAATTTATTAACAGCACTTCTTTTTATCTCCACCTGGGTAAACTCTTATCTCAGTACACCAAACAGTATTAAAAATCCACGTGAATTACAATAAATAAAAGGCAGAGAAATATTGTTAGAATCTGAAAAAAAATCAATCTTCTTAAATGGCAAACTACTCATGTTTTGCCACTACAAATAAGGCAACAAGAAAGTCTCACCTGTATAATCGCAAACAACACTACAATAATGTTCTGAAGTAAAAACATCAGGAAACAGAACTACATTTGTTATTGCGTGACTAACAACGATCGTGATACAGTATTGTCTGTTGCTAAAACAGGTAAATCATTAATGTTAGCGTGACTATTGTCCATCATAGCAACGAATTCGTTTTAATTTGTTCTCAATTTCATTATTTACTTTCAAATGCGATCAACACTTCCATGCAGATTTAAATGGCCACAAGAACTGTTTACTTTGATAAAGCGCAAATAGAAAGGAAAATAGAGCAATGAATACAATTAGAGAATGGCACTGTAGAGAGCAAACCTATCGCTTTACAGAATCACAATGGCACCGTAGAGACTATCTAATGCCAGAGAGGATTATTAATAAACCTACGGTTTGAAGTGGTTCGGTTGTTCTCATAGCAGATAGGAACGACACAAAGTAACTTGAAATATCGTCGATCAGTTTATGCTTGCGGTTGAATAGTTCAACTCGAGAAAGAATTCACTGGCGTACACACACCACTTGAATATAACACGTAAATATAATATGCATGAATAATCCCAACTTAAATGAGTAATATTTATGCCTCCGAGTATTAAAACAATTCTGATTAAATTCATTTTATTATTTTGAAGTACATTCATTGCAGAATATTCGCAGAAGCACAAAACATTTAAAAAGTATGCGATACTTTTTTTACGATGTATACAAACTTTGTACCAAGTAAAATTAAAATAGTATGCGTAAATAAAATATAACTGTAAATTTCTACGTAAACACGACCTTACTTATGTATCTCAAATGTTATATTATCTAATCATTTTGATTACTTACATACAAATTATTCATTACATATATAAATCGATTTCATTACAAACTCATGGAAATAGATATTACATTCATTTAGACATTTTGGACAATGCTGTATGACAAGACACCCGAAAAACGATTAACAAGCAATGCAAAATCCTTAGTAGCGGATATAATGGTCAGTGACCCAATGACATTTACAATAAAACATTTCATGCAATTATGTAGGCCAGAATTCATGAAACAATATTGCAGAATTCAAATCATTGCGAAATTTTTGTATTAAAAGCAATTAAATTGTACAAAAATTATTCACAACAACGACTCATTAAAATATATTACGTAAATTTGCGTTAATTGTTTCGATATAATATTACATAATGATTATGTTACGTTTATAAGTTCTTCATTATATTATTCTTGTTTTTATTTCTAATAGAGTAATTAGCAGGGTAGAAGGAGAGCCATGTTTCGTAACGAATTTGTCCATTTTTCCTTAGAGAAGAACATGAATAGGTGAAATCAAACACTATTTTCATTTAACCTTTTATGATCGTTCCTTATTTGGTTTAAATCTATCTCAGTTTGTATCTTTGTTTTTGACTTGTCTTTTGCTGAATCGTTCTTCTACAGGTTGTGTTTTTGTAATTCTGCAATTTCTCATTGTGTATTTTGTCATTTTATGGTTAGTGCAATAGTTAACTTGTGTAATAGTTATGATTAGTCAATCTAATGTCTCATGTCCTAGCTTCTCTGGGATACTACTGTACACAAAAAGCATATTTTGAAAAGGAAAGTGTGACATAGTTTCCCCGAAACTTCATTTACATTTCATTAATCTACGATTTTCAAGTTATATCCAAAAAATGTTTACGTCTCTTATTTATTTATGAAACATAGATTTTATAAAATTCTGAATATCTGGTCAACATTTTGTCCCAAAAATAAATGGTGAAATTCGCTCATGAAATAAAGCATGCATCTACAACCAATCGGCAAATAGTGTAATGTCAGAGATAAAGACACATTCCACACAAAAATATTTTTGAACTGATACCCTTAAAATCTCAAATTTTTATTGAGTTACAACGGTATTCGGGAAAAGCGAAATTTCACAAATGTATTACAGTATGACAAACTTATTACGATGTGCAACCAAATTTCGCTCACTTGGCAAAATATCATGATTAATGGCATTTTACAGCGCGGTTAAAGTATGTTTTCCAGAACGGAGTCCTGCTTGTCGATAGCAATAGAGCCTGCTCCACATCACGAAATCCACTCGCCCGACCTCTCTTCGTCTTTCTTTTTGCTCGGCCTGCACTATCGACGTTGCGATTACACAGAGCCGCTGTTGACGGAGAACAAATGAGTAGAGCGATACTGTCAACCGTTCGTCATTTATTGACGCCCGCCCACCCGACCTCCCTCTCTTCGTCGAGTATGCAAAAAAACGCAGTTCATGCATTTAGTGCTTTGTCCGGTTGTGCGTCAGTGTACAGCGGTCCGCAAAATAACTGGGACGAAACCACATTGGCGTGAATCAAGCTTTTGTAGTGTCATTTATAACTTCGTCTCTGCACCCGGCGAAAATTCGGTGGTGATGGGAATTGCGAAAACCCTTCGGGCGTAACTTTGGACGCAGTGTTTGTGTCATGAGCTTGTCACAGTCGCCGTATGTGTAGATGCACTGTTTGGTGACGAGCTGACTGTTCCGCTCTTCCACTGGGAGAGATATATATGAAATTTAATCTACGTCCTTTTGTTGTCGGTGGACTGCAATGAGAGAATGCTATTACATACCGTATATAATAATTATGTCAAAAGTAGATTTCCAAATATCCAACCAATTAGATGATATACACAAGTGATATTGAGAAGATTTCATGCCGAGAGAAGGAAACCAGTTTAAGCAAACACGCTGTGAATCTAGTTTAATTTAACAATGTGTGAAGATAATTCCACGCATATTTTGGAATGTTAACGTAATAGAAGTTACACAGAAATGTGCACATATCTAATTCTGCACTGTATCTGATTCGTATTACTTGTAGTTGTTTCGTATCCCTGACGTGAATAAATTCATTACACTGAAGAACCAGTCATCTTGCGCGGTTTAGCTCATTGGATAGCGTGCTCGCTTTCCAAGACGCAATCCCGGGTTCGATCCCGGTCAGGCAAGATTATAATGTGCGTTTTCCTTGTAATATCCCAGTATATGTTGCAATGTGACGATGAGAAAACTCACTTTTCAGGTTGAGAACACCAGAACATGGCGTGAGAATGTGTTAATGCGGATGACCATAGCTCATACGCGGGTTATCAGGCTAGGTACTGACAGACAAGTCATCTTATCGTACGTAACAGTTCAGAACGATGGAAGGACAAAATGCGTTTGAGAATGCCATGTTTAAGCTGATGAAAATGATAGAGAAAAAATGCATTTTTACTCTTAGTATTATTATTAATTTACTTACATCAGACCATTTTCCAGAAGGATTTCTAAATGAAATTTTGATAGAGGGATTATCAGAACACTGTATATTATTTAATAATGTGCGATGATACACACAGTTCAGTCACATTAATGTTACCAACAGCCAAAATCCAGAATAGCCAGCTTTTGCAGCACTGGCAGCGCCGAGTCTTCCAGGAAGAGTCAATTAGGTGTGGATACTTAATTCAATGTGGATTTCTGAGCGTCGGACGGTCGGAGCGCCCAGCGATCGGAGCGCCCAGCGATCGCAGCGTCAAGCGATCGGAGTGCCCAGCGATCGGAGCGCCGAGCGATCGGAGCACCGAGTGATCGGAGCGCCGAGCGATCGGAGTGCCCAGCGATCGGAGCGTCGTGCGATCGGAGCGTCGTGCGATCGGAGCACCGAGCGATCGGAGCGCCCAGCGATCGGAGCGCCGAGCGATCGGAGCGCCGAGCGATCAGAGCGCCGAGCGATCGGAGCGCCCAGTGATCGGAGCGGCGAGCGATCGGAGTGCCGAGTGATCGGAACCCCAAGCGATCGGAGCGCCCAGCGATCGGAGCGCCCAGCGATCGGAGCGCCCAGCGATCGGAGTGCCCAGCGATCGGAGCGCCCAGCGATCGGAGCGCCCAGCGATCGGAGCGCCCAGCGATCGGAAAGTCAAGCGATCGGAAAGTCAAGCGATCGGAAAGCCGAGCGATCGGAGAGACTCGCAATTCACACATTTCATCGCGCTATCAGTCTGTCTCTGGGAAAGCCCCCGCTGGAATACTGATAAGCCCAGCCACCATTTAAATTCGTCGTCGCATATTGCGGCCTGAGGGAAAATCTCCCTGGACATACGTCTCATCGCTGGGTCGCGTAATTGGCGCCCGGCGGGCAGGCTGCCCCTGCGTCATCCCGGCCGGCAGCCCATTCTCCAACGTCAGTCTTTATTGATTCCGGGCGCGACAACTACTTAGGTCATTAGTCCCGCATGTACGGTTCAAGTTATCTTGGGACAAAACGCTGTTTCTCCCTCGACGGATGAGAGATTTGGTGCCAATCATATTGACGGATTACGCCTGTATTCCATCTTCAGACCCCAGGGGGGTCAAGCTCTAAGCTTCCAACTGGTCTCCCAACCTACTATAGACCTCCCGATCAAGGATGCTGCAGAGGTATCTATGTTTTCGCACTGCTATCGAAGCTGAGGCACCTCTCAGGAAATTCTCTTCCAGTTGCACTCGTTCAGTATTTCCAATTCGGGCTATTATCTCCCTTAACCTTGCTTAAAGCTCTGAGAGTGTATATTGCTAGAGCAATTGACCATTCAGGGTTCGGTGATCAATCCACCATTTGTTTTTAAAGGAACTTTCACACGTTCAAGAAACTATTTTGCCGTTCCGATTTACCAGTTCTGGCAAATCAAAAGCGTCAATTGATTAAACTCCGCAACTGTCGCGATGGAGAATACTGGTCCATGTTATCTTAATTCTTGTACTTGCCCATGTCATGGTGAGCGATTCATGCACACATGCACTACGCTACCACACACATCGAGTGGCCAATCGGGTGCTTAGAACTTGCCCTGGCTGGAACGGTGCTCCGCAGACGGAGGTACCTGAGGAGGGAAACATACCCCAAGCACACATGTTGGTTAGGGTGGAGCCCTGCACCCTCTCGAGATTTCACAATCATTACACTTTTAGGGTTAATGTTCATATTAGACGACGCACCCGGAAACTAATCAATCAGTCAGTCAAAAGTGTTGCAGAATCCTGTTGGGAGATCGAATAACAGACAAGTAGCTACGAGGTCACGCCCTAACAACATGGGTTCTAACTCGATTGATTGATTGTTAGTGATTCCGGGTGCGTCAACTAATACGGTCATTACTCCCGTAAAAGTAGTGCGTGTTTTCGCTTGGGAGGTGGTGGTCTTCCCCCACTGGATGGCCTGATCCGACTCCGACTTACCGTCGGCTAACGGGGTTTTTCCCAACCAGGTATCTCCCACCAGCGTGGCACCGCCTTAGCCGGTACAAGTTCTAAATCCCCAACCGGTCTCCCATCATGTGTGGTAGTGTAGTGCATGTTAGTGTGTGTGTAAGGGTTGAGGATAGGACAAGGAAGAGGAAGGACAGATCGCGCGCGGTCCGCGACCCGTTTGTTAGGGCACTGTTTCGGCATCCGCATGGTGTTCATCGGAAAAAACACGGAAAACTACCGATCAGAGCAGCCGTCCGCTGGAACTCTCCTCCAGACAGTGACTGAATACAACCTAGCTGAAAAGCTAGTGGCGAAAATCCTACCACCGTTGGGACTCGAACCTAGGACCTCCCAATCAGAGGCGCTGCGTGGTGACATCAGTTGATGCACTGAGCACCCGCACCCGAACCTTCACTCGAAGTTCAGAAATTTATGGTCCGGTAGAAATTCACATAATGTGACACTGTGCTGAGAACGGACATCTCTGGGCGCGCGTGGACGTCTTCTGGATGCGTTTATACACGATATGGCCTAGACGTGTTGGGGGAAAAACTAGAAAGGTAGGGGTGCATTGACACGTAAGTAAGGAATTGGGTTGAGAATGGGAAAAGAAGGACCTCTTCCGATCTTTGATTATTTTATTTAGCTGGTGAATTAAAGGAACTGAATAGGAATCAGAGTAAAAAAGATATTTAAATATTTATGGGATAAAAGCAATAATAAAGAACACACAAATTGACGTGACTTTTATACAATTGAAGCTTATGAAGTTGAAAACAAATCCGTACTTTGCAAAATGGCTTCAATAACTTTTAAAGTGACAATCAGCCTCTTTCTGTGAAAGTACCAAGATCTCTGAATTCCGTTCAAGGAAGGAGTAGATATACGATATTCATAATACACGGTGGACACTACTGTGATAGACTGAAATGGAATTTTCCATGCTACTAATGAAGACCATCGAGACACTACCAACGAACAAAAAATTCTTTTTTTTACCTCCATTTAAGATATTGTAAATAATGACAACTCCATCGAGCAGTTCGGTTCAAACGTTATTATAACTTAGTATTTTATTAGGTGCGTCAAAGTAATAAAAAAATGTTGGGCAACGTCACCGTATGCTCTTCACTCGACACGTTTTGCGTTGCAATGGATTTATCTAATAAAGAAGGAAACACACACGTCATGCAAACAACGGATCCCAAGATATTGCTTTCCGGCAACCACAGACAAGATAGGTCTACGTGACCTCATCGGATGGATGAACGGATCAATAGATCGGATAGATCAACGTGACCTCATCGGATGAGGGATCAACCTATTTTGCTAAAGAACTCAACTTCATCTCCGGTATCCAGCGTCCGTGAAAGTGACCGCATTGCGACTGCTTCAGGAGAAACTGGTACCACTGACAAATTAAGTTTCCAGCAAGTGAACTGCTATGGTTCTTAGTCAAAAATATTTTGCAGATTCAATAGATTTCTCAACAACTCTTGAGCGTGATTTTCGTGTAATTCAAGGAAGGTCAACTAAAAACAAAAACCATTAAATAAACAGGCTACAGACAGGTAGGAAACAGAATTTGATTCATATAGTGTAAAGAAGCATTGAGGCCGAATTTTTTTCAATTTCTATTCTAAGGTGGATTAATACAAAAAAACATGAAAATGAAATGTATCGATAGAAATTAATCGCAGTTATAATGAAGAGAGTTTTTTTCGTGAATTCTCTCGAGAAATATCGTATGAAAATTAATTATCTTTTATAATTATAAATTAATTTTGCTCAGTTTTTCATTGTTTTGAAAGCTTCTGAAGGTAAATATTGGTATAATGATCATCACTGAAACTTTTTCAAAAAACGGATATTTAAATAAATATATAATGAATATAAATAACTGAAAAAATGCAGTTCTCAGTTAATCATTAGAGAAATTAGGTTAAAAATCTAATAATTACTGATGAGATCAATTTTTCCGATCTTCTCCTTAAAAGGATGGACTCGAAAATGCGAGAAGGCGAGGTTGGCAAGTGATCGAGACAGTTCTGTCCATAGGGGAGGAACACGAATCGACGGGGAGGGAGGAGGGGAGAACGAAATGAGCCGGACGGGTCCACGGGGTGCGTTAATGAGTTGGCTCGTAAAATCCCCAGCAAGCCGAATCAATCATCGCTTTTATAGGGCTGCCTGCTAAATGGTTTTCGGTTTGAGAGGTCAGTTCGCGGGCCCCGGATTATTTTAGCTCGCAGCTTCACGCTGAAAGATACGATCCACTAATCCGCGGAATGCATAGAAACTTGGTCATTAGCGTTAGCGTGTAGTTCACAAATTGGGATGCGGGAGAAAATGCACTCGCTAGGGAAAGTGAGAACATTTCTCTTATAAAGTAATACAATGTGACCTCGTATTAATGAATTTCCTATTGGATTTCCGATAATACTCCATGCCAGACCAAGACTATTGAGATTTTCTCGGTATTTTAATGACACGTGACACACTCCGCTCCAATCAATTATCCTTTGAACTACTCTACGTAAAATCTTTTTCTTTTAACACTCATAGGGTAAAATAATTTTTAGGGGAATAAAATAATACACAATATGTTAAACACAAGGAAAATGCACATGATTAGTTTGATTGAGTAATATTTCCGGAAGCGTCAACTGCTAAGATTGTTACAACCGTAAGCGTAGAGCATGCTCCTTTCTAGGTAAATGGCGTGATCCAGCGCTGTCCTAAATGTCGGCTAGTGAGGTTTTCCTCAACCAGGTATTTCTCATAGAGGGGGAACGCCCCAAATAGGAAAAACTCTAGGCACCTGGCCGGTCTCCCAGCATGTGTGTTAGTGTAGTACATATAAGTTAATTTTAAGTGAGGGGTGAGGATAGAACAAGAAATAGGAAGAAAAGATCGTGCGCGGTTCGTGGTCATTTGATTGGATACTGCTTCGGCATTCACGTAGTGTTGGTCAAGGAAACTATAGGAAACTACCGATTATAGCATCCGGCCGCCACACTTGTCCTTCAGACGCCGCTTGAACCCGACCTAACTTTTGATACTAGCTATCAAGCTAGTGTTGAAAATTCTGCCATCACCGGGACTGGAACCCTAGGTCCTTCCAATCAGAAGCTGCAGTAATATCAATTTATTCTCTGAGATACTTAAGGCTGGGCACATTATTAAAAATCTAGTGCGATAATCGAGTTCTTTTTAAGGGCTTGAAATTGATAAGTGATTAATTTAAGGGCTTTTGTGAACATGCGGAGTGAATGACAACTCGACTTTTAAATATTTTGCTATATCTATTTAAAATCTGAATAAAATAATTATATTTAATTTATTTAAAAATATGTGGTGTGTAGTTACCAGATACATTCCTTTATTCCTTTATTTATCGCAAATTGTACATATCCATTAAAGATTGGCGATTAAAATAAAGTTAAAATAACTTACTAGGAAACGTGCTGAAACTTATCATAAAGAAAAAGATTTCTCAATGAAATCTTACACGATTTTAAAGCCAAACTATTTTATTAAAAAATATAATTACAAAATTCATTAACTTTCGAACAAATGTACTTAGAGAATTAATATTTTCAGTGACGTACTTGTTTCTCAGTACAGTATTGATAATGATAATCACAGCCCATTGAAAGAATGTAAAGCCATACAAAAAAGCACCATATTTTTTTTTTAAAATAACGTTCTAAAACACATTAATACTCGTATATTTTGCCTTATTCCGTTCAACACGATTTAATCCAAATCAACTATTCCCATTAACCATGCTATTACTCTAATATTTCAGATATTTGATGTCTAGAATTTGAGCATATTTGTGATAGTGCCATTCTACTCGTAGCCGCATATTCCTTGAATTCGTGTGGAATGAACAGCTTTGAGGTCGGACGGCCAGTCCGTCGGCCAGTCCGTCGGCCAGTCCGTCGGCCAGTCCGTCGGCCAGTCCGTCGGCCAGTCCGTCGGCCGGTCCGTCGGCCGGTCCGTCGGCCGGTCCGTCGGCCGGTCCGTCGGTCGGTCGTTGTAATGCAATCAACTCTTTAATTTTTTTTAAAAAATTGTGATCAAGCTTGTACTCAACCTAAATCTTTCACGAAAGAAATCATTTCAACCCGATATCAACCATACACCGGCAGCTAGAACCCTAAACGGAGCCCGTACGCTCTTTAACATTGTACCTTGCACTGAACCGAATCTCTAGCTTCACCTCAAACACTACATTGGCCCCAAACTCTCCCCAAACTCGCCTTCAACAATGACTAACCCCATCCACTTCAATGCCATGTTCCATCAACTTTCTGGTTACATTAGCTACCTGAAAAAAATGGGGTGTCAGCGAAGCTGTTCAAACTGAGCATTTGCCAAGGCGTTTCAAAGAAGGAAGCTCGACGCAAATGGTTGGCGAGTTGCGAAAGCGAGGGCTGCGAAGTGCAGTATCAGAGCGAGAGGATTGGCGGGAGCGCGGGCAGGGAGGGCGTGCTGATCAGAAAGGGGAACGAGTGCGCGAAACGGCGTTCCCCGCCATCAGCTATTCGAATCGTTAGTGGCTTCATCAATTAGCCTGCGGAGCATCTGATTGATGGAGAAACAGCCGCAGTTTGCCAGGTCGAAACATAGAGGGATGGGATAGGAGATAGGTTAGTGTGATATGGAGCGCCAAACACGAAGAGAAAAGAGGAACATAACGTAAGGCAGAACGCGCATTTCGTGGCTATTATACCCGTCAAAGACTAAGAAAATTCATGAACGTTTGCATATATTCTCATTTTCACACTAATTGTGTGCTGGGTTTTAGATCAATAACGCTGAGAAAAATAAGTGAGGTCTTAACACATTGAGAGAAAAACAGTAAAAGAAATTCATTGCCCTACCAAAAAATCTAACCTACAAATTATATGTGGCTCCACAAAATTGCAGCTTGTGGACGCGTAATCAGAAAACAGGGAGGACATTTCAAAATGTCATCTTCTAGATCAAATTAGGAAACAAAAGTGCACAAATTGGATCCTGTCATATAAGTCATTCTGTAACCACCCTTGATTTTTCTCGCTTGCACGATATACGAAGAGTACTTATTATAATGATAGGTCGCTACTTCACCAAAATTCATCAAGAAGTCGATGTACATATTAAGTTAATTCATTAAATCAGTGATTCTTTTCACGTAAAAATGATTTAAATAAACAAGAAACAACTAAAAAGAAACAAATAATACGCAATATTGCACTTACAAGTAAAATATAATAAATACTTCGATAATAATTACTTTCTCAGTTTGTGAACTTGATAATTAAACATTCGCGACACCATGTTACTAACGTGATTGGAAATCGAAGACTTTCATCAATTGTAGTTTGTTTTCCTTCACGCCTTTCCTTATTATCATCAAGTGTAGTTTGTTTTTCTTCACGCCAAAAGAGTTAAAAAGAACATACTTAAGTACAATTATTTCAGAAAGAAATTAAGTACAATTATTTAATAAAACCATCTGCGCAAGTGTGTCTATTAAAAATGTTGGTGACCCATCGGAGAACACCGTCATTTAAAGCAGTCTTTTAAACAATACAATTATTCTCAATTAAGTAATACATTTTCAAAAATTTCGAGATAATAAAAGTTATTGTAACATGGCCGAGGCAGCAATCACCTAGCAAACAAACGCAGGGAACCTGCTTTGTTCATTTTCGCGATGACATTAGGTGAAAGTAGCCTCGTTGAGACTGATCGGAACAGATTGTAGGGGGAGGGGCTTACCGCCAGCACCGATGGAACAAATAAGCGAGCGAGAGAGCAACGCTGGGAGCTAGGTTGCCGACAGCATTAGCAGCGGAGGCCCGCAGCCCCACGTCAATTGGCGCCAGAGGGCCGCCTCATCGGATCGTTTTATTCGTCACGAAGGGCGCACGTGTTGCCGACGAGCGCAATTAGCCAAGACAATTTAGCCATCCGTCAGTAGTGCGAGCCACGACCGCCAACTGTGCCGTCGCCACTGCCGTCGCCACTGCCGTCGCCACTGCCGTCGCCACTGCCGTCGCCACTGCCGTCGCCACTGCCGTCGCCACTGCCGTCGCCACTGCCGTCGCCACTGCCGTCGCCACTGCCGTCGCCACTGCCGTCGCCACTGCCGTCGCCACTGCCGTCGCCAC